>JAJAGP010000676.1:130259-278055 GCA_025084515.1 Ancistrus triradiatus | reverse complement strand
AAGAAAGAAAGAAAGAAAAAGCAAGCAAGCAAGAAATTGGAAAACAAGAAAGAAAGCAAGCAAGAAAGCAAAAGAAAGAAAGAAAGAAAGAAAGAAAGAAAAAGAAAAGCAAGCAGGCAGGACAGAAAGCAAGAAAGAAAGAAAAAGGAAAGCAAGAAAGAAAGAAAGAAAGAAAGAAAGAAAAAGGATTGCAAGAAAGAAAGCAAGAAAGAAAGAACGCAAGAAGGAAAGACAAAGGAAAGAAAGAAAAGGAATGCAGGAAAGAAAGGAAAAAAGAAAGAAAGAAAGAAGAAGAAGCGCAAGCAAGCAAGAAAACAAGAAATTGGAAAGCAAGAAAGAAAAAGGACTGCAAAAAAGAAAGAAAGAAAGAAAGAAAGAAAGAAAGAACAAGGAAAGCAAGAAAGAAAGAAAGAACAAGGAAAGCAAGAAAGAAAGCAAGCTTTATTTATTGCTATTTTAGTTCATAACCAACAAAATGCAGATAAAAAACAAGCACTCGTCCTTAGGCAGTACTTTTTCGTTTATGCAGCTAGAAGCTTTGAAGATGAAGCATAAGCCATTGATATGCTGTAACAGCCACACTCAATAATCAATACACAGCGTTAGAGACAGTCTGTACGAAAGAAGTCTAATCATAAGATCTTCTCCACTCACCTCAGGCATCCAGTGGCGTTGCGCAGGACGAGCGAGGTGTGCATCTGCAGCTTGCGGTCCTCCTGATGCGGGGACACGTCCCAGGCCGACAGAGGGATGATCACCGTGTTGGTGAGCACAGCCAGAGCGTCCTGGATTATGGGCATCTTCAGGGCATCACATGAAGACAGGTTCCATAACACACCTGATAAGAGACAGACAGCGTTAGGGGAATGGTGCAGTCGTGACAACTTTGTGTTATCGTCAGCACAAAACGATCTGAATGTTCTGCTGCGGCTGATGCAACCCCTAGACAGGGCAAGACCTGAGATTCCCACTGTCTGGAGATGCACTCTGAAAGCTTTTGTTTTGTTCACAGCACTCCCTCATCGCATTCAGGCTCCCTACATCCTACACACCCGCAGCCTCCCAGCATTTTTCACCAGCCAGCAGCAGATTTCCACAGGGAGAGTCAGGAGATTTGTAGTCAAGACCTCTAGAGGCGAGTCGCAGTCAAGGACAAGAGCGGGACACATCGAGTCCGAGTCGAGGACAACTACAAGAGCGAGATTAGTAGTGGCTGAGACCGAGACCAGACTTTGGTCATCATACAAGAATGAAAAGAAGAGAATAGAAAAAATGTAATTAGTTTATAATTCACTTTACATTATTTATTATTTGTTATACATTATATATTAATACATATTATATTGCATCATATATATTGTAAAATATAACATTAACTAATATATAGCCTCACATTATTTTTTAGTATTATTGTGGTCTTAAACTAAGGCAACTTTTGGAAGCAGATGATGGTGATGATTCTGTTTCACTTCTTTTCTCAAATGCAATCATGTCAAGTCAAGTCAGATTTATTTATATAGCGCTTTTTACAATGGAGCATTGTCTCAAAGCAACTTTACAAGTTTACATTATCTCCTAATAACTACGTCCAATCCCAAATTGAGCAAGCCTAGGGCGACAGTGGCAAGGAAAAACTCCCCAAGTGCTTTGAGGAAGAAACCTTGGGAGGACCAAGACTCAAAAAGGGACCCAACCTCCTTGGGCGGTGTAGATGATAAATCTAAGACTGAAACTAAAGTCATGGAGTCAAAGTTCAAGTAAAATGTAAAATATGTACACCGGCATTAAGTAGTCCGATACACAGTCACTCTAGGATCCTGAGTCTAAGCAGGAATCAGAATCGCCACAAAGTCAACTGACTATAGCTTACATTCAGCTCCATTTTTCATACTAAATGTGAAAAATAATAACATTTCAGTCTGCCCTCAAACAAAAACTTTCCTAAACTATACTAACTAAAAAAAAGCGAGTGGGTGAAAATGCACACTTTCAATATCTGTAGAAAAAAAGTTCAGTTTATAATTAACATTACCTCAGACAGACGCATTGGACTTAATTTCCAAGTCCAACTATTTCCAAGTCCACCTTAAAAGCTAAATCTTAGGACACACACTAATATTATTAGGAGTTATTAGGTACACTTCCTTGTTTCTACACGGCTGTGTCTGATCCACTCATATCAGCACAACACACACTAACACACCACCACCACCACGTCAGTGTCACTTCAGTGCTCAGAAAGATCCACCACCCAAATACTACCTGATATGTGGTGTTAAAGTCCTGGCCATTAGAGAACAGAGTAAACGGGAATGAACAAAGCATGTAGAGAAACACATGGGCTGCAGACTGTAGTTGTAGAACTACAAAGTGCTTCTATATGGTAAGTGGTAAAATTGAACTGATAAAACTGATAAATTGGACAATAAGTTTAGAAACAAGCAGGTGTACCTAATAAAGTGATCAGTGAGTGTGCGGGTGCTATATAAACTCTACTATGGCTAAAAATCAATATACCCATTACACTCCGACCAGCTTAAAAACGTGAAATTAGTTGCATTACAAGTCAGATTTCTGCTCATAACACTGCTTGCTTCCGTAATCTTCCTCAGTGTCAAGTGGCCATGAGCGAAAAGTAATGACATAGTACACTCGAGCAGCTTTACACACCCCTCATTTAGGTGGTCTGTTATGTTTGAACCGACTGAAGTGACTTCCAAACGGTAAATGCAATTCCACCGTATGAAGTTTTTCAGACAGAACGATTCTGCAGTTGTGGTATATAATGGATTTATTACTAGAATTTTGCCCCCTCGGTTCTTTTTAAGGATCCAAAAGACTCCCACACAGCCAGTCTGATCCATTTTTAGCCTGGATATCAAGTATTATTTGCAGTCACCAGCTTCTGATGTTTTTGCTGCTACTGCTACATCTACTATAAAACATTATTATCATGGAACGATCCTGCAGATTTTATTAACGCAGTTTATGATTCTAACAACTTTGATTAGGTTCTTCGCAGTAATGGGAGCTGTGCATGAAAGGAGAGTTTTCTTTTTAAGGTTGTGCTTTTAGTGATTAACGTACAAGCAATGGAATACAATACTAAAAGTCCTTGTACTGGGTTATTCATGTCACAAATTCAAGAACTAAAAGTGATGGGTAAACACCAATTAAGTTATATTGCTTTTGTTCAAAGCTGCATGTTTTGATTAGTCTATTGCTGTCAGTCCTCTATGGAATATATGGCACTGTGCAAAACTCTTAGGCCAACATTAGATGTGTTGTTTTTAGCAATATGAAAAATACCATGTACAGTGGGGCAAAAAAAGTATTTAGCAGCCACTGATTGTGAAAGTTCTCCTACTTAAAAAGATGAGAGAGGTCTGTAATTTTCATCATAGGTACACTTCAACTATGAGAGACAAAATGACAAAAAAAAATCCAGGAAATCACATTGTAGGATTTTTTAAGAATTTAATTGTAAATTATGGTGGAAAATAAGTATTTGGTCAATAAAAGTTCAACTCAATACTTTGTAACATAACCTTTGTTTTCAATGACCGAGGTCAAACGCTTCCTGTAAGTCTTCACCAGGTTGGCACACACTGTAGCTGGTATTTTGGCCCATTCCTCCATGCAGATCTCCTCTAAGAGCAGTGATGTTTTGGGCTGTGTAGGCCATTGTCATGCTGGAAGACCCAGCCACGTTTCCATCTTTCAATGCTCTCACTGATGGAAGGAGGTTTTGGCGTTTACTTCTTAAATCCTCATGATACATGGCCCCTCGTTCATTCTCCCTTAACACGGACCAGTTTGTCCTGTCTCCTTTTGCAGAAAACAGCCCCAAAGCAATGATGTTTCCACCTCCACCCCCATGCTTCACAGTAGGTATGGTGTTCTTGAGATGCAACTCAGCATTCTTCTTCCCTCCAAACGAGCGAGTTGGGTTTTTTACCAAAAAGTTCTATTTTGTTTCATCTGACCACATGATATTCTCCCAATCCTCTTCTGGATCATCCATATGCTCTCTGGCAAACTTCAGACAGGCCTGGACATGTACTGGCTTAAGCAGGGGATCACGCCTGGCACTGCAGGATCGGAGTCCCTCTCAGCGTAGTGTGTTACTGATGGTAGCCTACTAATGGTATGTTTTAGACCATATTTATGAAGAAATATAGAAAATTCTGAAGGTTTCACAAACTTTCAAGCACCACTGTATGATGAAAATTACAGACCTCTCTCATCTTTCTAAGTAAGAGAACTTGCACAATCAGTCTACCCCACTGTATAATAAAAATGTCAAATTTGGATTCGTCACTCCATAGTACTCTTTCCCAGTGATCTTCCTTCCAATAATTGTGAGCTTTAGCATAGCATTTCATCCTGTTCTCCTTCTGAAAAAGTGGTTTATTGGCTGCTACCCTTCCAAAAAGACCATTGCTGATCAGGCTTTGGATTGGGACTGGGCAGGACTCTCTGGGCCTCATGGTTTCAGATGTAGGATCCAACTGGGCAGGACTCTCTGGGACTCATGATGGCAGAAGTAGGACTGAGATCTGGCAGGACTCTCTGGGCCATAAGATGCCCGAAGTAGATCTGAGACTGGGCAGGACTCTGGGTCTCCCGATTTCAGAAGTAGGACTGGGACTGGGCGGGATTTCTGGGCCTTAACATAGCAGAAGTAGGACTGAGACTGGCTAGGAACTCATGGGCTTCAAGGTGGCAGCCACATACTCAGGAAGGAGCAGGAACAGGGCTGTATAGCAGGCATACAATCTAGATGGGGTAAAATCTTTAGGGAGTTTTCCTGTGCCATTGTCACCCTAGGCTTGCTCAATTTGGGATTTGGCTTAGATAATAGAAGATAATATAGAACTGTAAAGCTGCTTTGAGACAATACTCCATTGTAAGTTTTATAGAAATAAAGCTGACTTTGCTTGGGGTAGGGAGGGATTTGTTGAAGAATGTCAGCTGTGATTTGTGGTGAATTTATGGATGATTTGTTTTCCCTCTATAACGTGGCCAGTTTTGGATCAAGGCACTGATATCATAGTCTGGACAGAAAAAGTTTCAGATTGTTTGGACTCTAAGCTACACACACACACACACACACACACACACACACAGTTTCCATGGTGTTGCAAGACACTAATTTAATAAAACTCGAAGGAAACCTAAATGATAGCTCTGCATAGCAGGGTGTTGAACTGTTATAGATGCACAAGTGTTATTTTCAATCCTTCCTGAGGCAAAAACTGTGAAAGCCTGGCTTTTTCCCAGCATTCTGCATAATCTTCATGCGCCATGAAGTCAGGTGTTAGAAACACTACAACTAATTGGCACGAGCTGGCTGCCGTCAAACGCAAACTAACAGCATCAATGATTCATATGAGTCTCTGGCACGGCAATGCCACTGGCAGTAAACAGTGTTCGACGTGCTGCTTGAACGATTCAGGAAACACAAAAATGTGGGTGATCCTGAATTCCTTTAAGATCACAGTAAACTAATTAGTTTTGAAAGTTAAGTCATGTGGAGAATTAGTACTGAATAAATAATGGGTAGGTGTTACTACAATATGGGACTGTGGTGGCTTAGCGGTTAGGGATCAGGGTTCGAATCCCACCTCTGCCAAGCTGCCACTGTTGGGTCCTTGAGCAAGGCCCTTAACCCACAATTTGCTTGGAACTGTATCACTTGTAAGTCATTCTGGGTAAGAGCGTCTGCTAAATGCTGCCTGTTAAAAATAATTTAAATGACATTACAAATTACACAAGATCACACTAGACAAAATTTTAAGAGGATGCTTTATTGAAAGAACCTGGATATGTTCATGATAACGAAAGCACTTTTGAGACTTATTCTGTTTTCTAATGAGGTTTTTTGTGAAGCCTCTACACAAGCAGTTTTAATTGAGCATAAGAAAAGGTTTGTGGCAACTTTAAATTGGAAAAGCCAGATTTGTGAAAAAGCAGTTTCTTTCTCTAAATAGACAATCGTTTGTGCACATAGTGCTTCTTTATATAGGCAAGATGAGATTCAACAAGAGCAATTTATTATATTCTGAACAATAGACTCTGCTCCCTTGTACTATCATAGCAGAACTTGACAATAGTTGAAATTACTGACTTAACTAAAGAATGTACCCCCATCCGTACCAGCTTGCTCTGTCTTTCTTGCAGATTTGTCATTTCTTAAATAACTCGTAGGACTGTAACCTGTCCTGATCGGTCGGCACAGTGGCGCAAGTGGTTAGCAGGGTCACCTCACAGCTCCAGAGTTCCCTGGTTTGATCCCGACCTCAGACTCCACCTGTGTGAAGTATGCATGTCCTCCTGGCTCTAAACTGGCTCAGTATGAATGTGACAGACTGCTATCGATGTAACCTAGCTCCTGTCACGAACAGCCATTGATGCTGATGCAATGTTAAATAAAACAAATTGTTTTTATACTGTGTAGCATTTTTAAATGCTTGTGCTATTCATTCAGTGTCTTCTCTAAAGCCAAAATGGGTCCAAATGACCGACACAGTAATTTTCTATGGTATGAGCGGCTTGGTGTTTGAGTTCTCCTCCATGTTGCTTCCATATCGGTGAATGGACAGGGTGGAGCCACATGACCACACATGTGGTAGTATGTTTTTAAGGGAACAGAACAAGAATTTTTAAATAAAAACAAATAAACATACAAAACCTGTCCTAATCACATCTACAAACCGCTAGAGCTGAGTCCGAGGCAAGAGCAAGACTGAGACACATCGAGTCTGAGTCCAGACCAAGGCTTTAAGCAGCAATGGCTGAGACCGAGTCCAGACTCAAGAACTACAACACTGGACGTTTCTGGAGATCCAGAACCAAGGTCAGTTTCCAACCTACAACCAAGTAGAGCAACCAAAACAAACCTCAACTGCCGTTATGGTCATACAATTTCAATATTCCATTAGTACTATTAATACACTGTGTGCACAAATATTCGGCAGGTTTTATTTTTGAGGATTAATTTTATTTTTGAACAACTACAGTGCTCTTGGTCAACCCAAAATGTTAATACACCTCCAACCTAAATGTTTAAGAAAGTAAAAGTGAGGTTTTGTCTTTCTTAGGAGAACATCCATGTGTGCATAATTATTGGGCAACTAAATGAGAAACGAAGATTTACCCATCTCACTTGTTTAGTTTCATCTGTTAAAGTGAGAATAATAAACAAACAACCCAAAATTTACAAATAAACATTTCTGACATAAAAAAAAATCAGTGACCAATATAGCCACCCTTCTTTTCAATACCAGTCAGAAGCCTTCCATTCATGGAGTCTGTCAGTTTCTTGATCTGTTGACGATCAACTTTTTGTGCAGCAGCAACCACAGCCCCCCAGACACTGTTCAGAGAGGTGTACTGTGTTCCTTCACTGAAAATCTCCTGTGTAAGAAGGGCCCACAAGTTCTCAATAGGGTTTAGGTCAGGTGAGGAAGGGGGCCATGTCATTATTCTTTCATCTTTAAGGCCTTTACTGGCTAGCCATGCATTGGATACTTCGATGCATGTGATGGAGCATTATCCAGCATAAAAATCAAGGTCTTCTTGAAGGCTGCAGACTTTTTCCTCTACCACTGCTTGAAAAAGTGTCTTCTAAAAACCGGCAGTAGGTTTGGGAGTTTTGAGTGCATCTTCAACCCGGAAAGGTCCAACTAGCTCATCTAGTCGAAGTGGAGCTCTGTGCCCATTACTGATCCAGCCACGGGCCCATCCATCTGGTCCGTCAAGAGCCACTCTCATCTCATCAGTCCATAAAACCTTTGAAAAATCTGTCTTCACATATTTCTTGGCCCAGTCTTGACGTTTCTACTTGTGTGTCTTGTTCAGTGGTGGTCAGGTTTTAGCCTTCCTTACCTTGGCCATGTCTCTGAGCACTGAACACCTTGCACTTCTGGGCACTCCAGGTAGGTTGCAATTCTGGAATATGACAGCACTGGAGGATAATGGGTTCCTAATAGCTTCACGTTTGATTCTTCTCAAATGTTTTGGCAGTTAATTTGCGTCTTTTTTTCTGAACACGTTTCTTATGACCCTGTTGACTATTTGCAAGAAAAACGTCTGATGGTTCTGTGATTACGTCCCAATATATTAGCAATTTCAAGAGTGCTGCATCCCTCTGGAAGACTGTTTACAATTTTTGACTTTTCAGAGTCAGATAAATCTTTTTTTGGCCCCTTTTGCCTGAGGAAAAGAAGCTGCCTAATAATTATACACACCTTGATATAGGGTGCTGCATCTCCTTAGGCCACACCTTCCCTCATTACACAAATACACATCACCTGATATGCTTAAATCCAATAAGCATTCCAGTTTATACAGCTTTGAGTTGGAAAATGTGTATAAAAATGATAATATGGTCAAAATACTCACTTGCCTAATAACTGTGCACACAGTGTACTGCGTATAAATAACATGATGAGCTTTGCAGCAAACATATCCTGACTGATCGATACACTTGGGAGTATATTGTGTGAATTTTTGTTAAATCATTTTTCATACCATTAACTGAATAAAACCTTTCTAATGGACACAAATCTTTCTGTGGATATTTTAATATCCTCCGTCCCCCTCTGCCCTGTACTTGACTCAACCACCCTCACACATGAGTCATAGAAGTGAGGCCACGGAGGCAGGAGGACTGATGACGATGACCTTGCCAGCTCACTCCGTGCTCTCTCTGCCTCTTACACAATCAGCTGTGAGTCTGTAATTCCACTGGTTTAGAAAATCAGCACTGCCTGATTGCACTTGATGGCACAACAGTATTTGGCTTGCTGCTCAACCACTACTGTAATGTAATGTAAATTGGTAAATCCCACACGGACGTGGCCTCATTGCAGACCAAGGTTTTGTTCGCTGTTCTAGCTTTGGTTGCTTATGAGTCGAGCTCTTGGCCACTTTTGCTTCAAGGACAACTGTTTGTTGCAGTGGGTCTGCTTTATGATATTAATGCCCTCACATGAATGCACCAAACCAGACCTTTACATGGCGTCCCCACCCAGGATTGAGCTCAGGCCCTTAATAGCCACAATTTCCAGCAACTGGCACTGCCCAGTGATCCACTGGGACCTCTTTGTATTGCTACTAGCAGCAAATACAAAGCTTTCAGACTCAACACAGACCAGGTTGGTTACTGGCATGTTTTTACTGGAAAGGATAAGATTCATATAGAGAAAAATTGAAGATATTTGTTCATCATAGACAGTTCAGGTTGAAATAAGTACTGCAGTCACTCCAAACTTGTCATGTCCAGACTTTTGATTGGTAGTGTGTTAAATGTCATGTTCATGCTTTTTTCAATATTTAAAAGTTTTCGCATTGCTCTAATCTTGACTTTGTTGCTTCCTTGTTTTGAATAAATGCTTTGAGATAATGACTGATCCCTTTGATTGCTGCACTGAAGGACCATATAATCAACAACTGCTTAGAGACAGAGACAGAGAAAGAGAGAGAAAGTGAGAAAGAGACCTTACTCATGCTGGTCACCAAATCAGCAGTCAAAGTGATTCACCATTTAATTCATTCAGAGGAAGATAGTGAGGGCGTTAAGAGGAAAAGCTTGTGGGTAGCTGCACGTGTGTGTGTGTGTGTGTGTGTGTGTGTGTGTGTGTGTGTGTGTGTGTGCGTGTGCGTGTGTGCGCGTGCATGTTTTTGGGGGAATGAAAAAGAGGAAAATGGAAAAAAAAAAAGGTAGAAGAGCGATTAGTTGAAGGTAAGGACTTCCATAGGATAGGAGCAGCAACACTCAAAGATCTGCCAGCCATAGTGGAAAGCATGAACCTAAGATCTAATGTTATGTTTCGGGTTATTTTAAAACCTAGAACTGTGTCTAATGTGACAAATGACTTAATTTGAACAAAAAATTAAAAACGGCTCAACACTAACAGTGGGCCAAAAAAGTATTTAGTCAGCCACTGAATGTGAAAGTTCTCCTACTTAGAAACATGAGAGAGGTCTCTAATTTTCATCATAGCTACACTTCAACTATGAGAGACAAAATGAGAAAAAAAATCCAGGAAATCACATTCTAGGATTTTTAAAGAATTTAATTGTAAATTATGGTGGATAATAAGTATTTGGTCAATAACAAAAGCTCAACTCAATACTTTGTAACATAACCTTTGTTGGCAATGACAGAGGTCAAACGTTTCCTGTAAGTCTTCACCAGGTTGGCACACACTGTAGCTGGTATTTTGTCCCATTCCTCCATGCAGATCTCCTCTAGAGCAGTGATGTTTTGGGGCAACACGGACTTTCAACTCCCTCCACAAATTTTCTATGGGTTGGGGTCTGGAGACTGGCTAGGCCACTCCAGCACCTTGAAATGCTTTTTATGGAGCCACTCCTTCGTTGCCCGAGCGGTGTGTTTGGGATCATTGTCATGCTGGAAGACCCAGCCACGTTCCATCTTCAGTGTGAGCATCTCAGACTGATGAAAAGGATGTAATTTTTGGCTTTTAAAAAATCGGTCATGATACATAGGTGTCGCTCGTTCATTCCCCCTTCCTTAACACGGAACAGGTCGTAAACCTGTCCCCTTTACAGAAAAACGTGGGCCCCAAGCATGAATGTTCGCCCACCGAGGCCATGCGTGCATTTTTATGGATATGGGTATCTTGGGAGATGCAATCTCGGCATCCTTTTCCCTCCGAAACAACGACAATTTTCATTTTTTAACCAAAAGTTCCATTGTGAGTGGATCTCTGACCACATATATTCTCCCAATGGGGCTCTATCTGGATCACCGCAGTCCTGCTCTCTTTGCAAACTTCAGTGTACACGTCACTGGGACATGTACCGTTGGAAGCTTAAGCAGCGTGGGCACGGACCTGGCCTGCCGAGTGGATCTGAAATTCCACCTCCGGCATAGTGTGTGTACTGATGTAGCTTTGTTACTGTGTGTCCCCTGCATCTGCAGGTCATATCAGCAGGTCCCTCCGGGGAGTTTTCTGGGGATGTTCGCATTACCAGTTTCTCATAGGATCATTTTGCCCCACAAGGGGATGAGATCTTATCAATGGTCTTGTATGTCTTCCTTTTCTTACCATTGCTCCCACAGTGTGATTTTATTCACCCCAACCTGCTTGCCTATTGTAGATTCACTCTTCCCACATCCTGTGCAGGTCTTGCAGTTTTCTGCCGGTGTCCTTCCGCAGCTCTTTGTGGGCCCGCTTGAAGTTTTGGAGTCTGATGGTTTGAGGATGTGGACAGTGTCCTTTTATACAGATAATGAGGTCAAACACGTGTGTCATTTATACATGGGTACAAGTGGAGGACAGAAGAGTCTTCCTAAAGAATAAGTTACAGGTCTGTGAGAGGGGTTCAAACACAATTTGCTCGTTTGTGAATTAACCCAAATACTTATTTTGTCCACCATGATGTTACATTAAATTTCTTTAAAAATCCGACAAAGTGATTTTTCCTGGAGTTTTTTTTTCTCATTTTGTACTCTTCATAGTTAGACGTTGTTAACCTATGATGAAAATTACAGACCATCTCTCATGACCTGCTTCATAAGTAGGAGAACTTGCACAATCAGTGGGCTGACTAAATACTTTTTTTGCCCCACTGTATGTCATATCTAAGCTGAAGGGACATTTAATAAATATGGGAAACATTAAAACGCAACCATATTAGAACTCAAATGAAAAACTAAATAATTGCTTCGAAGAGTCAATTTAGGTTTTGATATACATCTAAGGCCTAACATCCCGCACAGGTGCAAGGTGGGACACTCCATTAAACAGTGTTGTTGGAAATGTGGGGGAAACCCACCAGACCTGAGGAGAACATGCAAACTCCAAACAGCGGAGTCCAGACTGGGATTTGAACTAGGGAGGGGTCTCTGGAGCTGATGGAGGCTACAGGGATAAAACTTGGACCATCATCTTGCCCCTTCTACGGAAATGAGTGTAACATGAGAGACGTTGTGAATTAGTAGTGGATGTTAGTGGTACCAAACAACAATCTGTATCCATTAACTCTCTTTACTCTCAGCTGAGATGAACTTTCTCGTGTTCCTGACACTCACATACCATCCGTGTGAAAGCACCTTATTCGATATACCATATCACAACCTACATACTTGGCTTGGGATAGCTGATACTTCCTCATGCCTGTAGTTACAACAGACAGTAACGATGGATTCTCATCTGCCTGCGTTTCTCACCAGAGTGCTGACTGAATTCCATCTGCTCTGAGGAGCCACTGTATATCAATTAATCTGTGACTCAGAGGACAAGATGCAGAAGTGACACAACACAAGGACTAACAGTGTGAAAGGATGTGAGGCTTCATAGTGAGTCAAGTTAGAAACCTTATGATATGCACAGACACTAATGAAATCATTTTTTTTTTCTTTAAAAATCCACTACACAGCCATACAAATGGACAACATAAGCATCAACAGAATGGGAATATGAAAGTATTAATTTCATTAGGTCATTTTATTAGAAATGATCACTGTGGGGTTTCTAGGACCTCCGTGCAAAGCAACCAGAACCTACAAATTACAGTGTGTGTGTGTATGCAAATTGTAATTACAACAAATTAGAACAAATTATATAAGGAAATAATCTGTCTTTCAATTCCAGGCACTGCAGCCGTAAACAGCTGGTCAAATTTCAAAAATGGTTTAGCTTATTTTTACTTCCATGAATATTATTTCTGTCATACTTTGATGTTTTGATTACATATTTTTTATTTAATTTGAATATTTAACATGAATATTGATTTACTTTGCACTTTCAGTTGTTGCTGTTTGTGCGGTATATATGTTTATATATGTGTCTTGTGAATACACCCTCATATTTACAATACAGTTCCAGAAAAGGATTACATGACTACAGTAATGTCTGGTCAACGACCATTTCAATCAACAACCTGTTTCACAGAACATAGGGCGATCGTTAAACAGTGCATACATGTATATACACTTTATTACACACTGTGCATTTTATCAGTACCACTCACCATATACAGTGGTGCTTGACCGTTTGTGAATCCTTTAGAATTTTCTACATTTCTGCATAAATATGACCTAAAACATCATCAGATTTTCAGTAGATAGAGAAAACCCAGTTAAACAAATGACACAAAAATATTATACTTGGTCATTTATTAATTGAGGAAAATGTTCCAATATTACATATTACTGAGTGTCAAAAGTATGTGAACCTCTAGGATTAGCAGTTAATTTGAAGGTGAATTTAAAGTCAGGTGTTTTCAATCAGGTGTGACGGGGAACCCTGTTTTTTTTAAAGAAGAGGGATTTATCAAAGTCCGCTCTTCATTTACATTTACAGCATTTAGCAGACGCCCTTATCCAGGGCGACTTACAATTGATACAGTCTTACAATCCAAGCAATTGTGGGTTAAGGGTCTTGCTCAAGGACCCAACAGTGGCAGTCTGTGGAAGTGTATCATAGCACGAACAAAGAAGATTTCTGAGGACCTCAGAAAAAAAGTTGATGATGCTCATCAGGCTGGAAAAGGTTACAAAACCCTCTCTAAAGAGTTTGGACTCCACCAATCCACAGTCAGACAGATTGTGTACAAATGGAGGAAATTCCAGACCATTGTTACCCTCCCCAGGAGTGGTCGACCAACAAAGATCACTCCAAGAGCAAGGCGTGTAATAATTGACAGTCACAAAGACCCCAGGGTACTATGCTGCAACTGAAGGCACTCGCTCTCACTTGGCTAATGTTTCATGTTCATGAGTCCCACCATCAAAGAACACTGAACAAGCAATGGTGTACATGGCAGGGTTTGCAAAGGAGAAAGCCACTGCCTCTCCAAAAAGAACATTGCTGCTTCGCGCTTCATGTTTTTCTAAAACAACAGTGGACAGCCAAAGGCTATTGGAAGATGTTTTGGTGGACGGATGAGACACAAATAGAACTTTTTTGGTTGTAAAAGAAAAGTGTTTATGTTTGATAAAGGAAAACACTGTCCACCATCCCTGAAACAAACTGAAATTACAAAGAAGTTCAAATACTTTTGCCATTAACTAATATGTATATGTGGATCATGTTTCACATAATAGTGGTTTATCTCTTTTGTTTTAACTGGGTTCTTTTTAGGACTTGGTGTGAAAATCTGATGGTTTTAGGTCATATTATTGATAAATGACACAAACTATAAATCACGTTTGTAGTTTTTCTACATACAAACTTTTTGTCCATGTTTTCTCACATACTTGTCTTTGCATTTCACCTCCCATGCAATCTCTACCTGAGGTCCAATTACAGGTGATAACGACTATAAAAATAATTTTGTTTCGCTATTAAAGCAAAGACATGGTAAACATAGAAGCACAAAAAAGAAGCCGACTTATCTCTAGTTCCCTTATTCCAAGAGGACACAAAATGCAAAACAGGACGACTCTGCCTGCCCCGTCACTAACCGACAGCAACCTGACACGCCGGCCTCCTCCAGCAGCCGCATCCTCGAGTGAACAGACCCTAAAGTCATGCGGCTCTACAGAGGCAAACCAAGCGTGTCTGATGCACTGCTTATTAGAGAGAGAAAAGCTGAGAATCCTCTGGGCCTCTGGTCCGCTGATTAAACAGCGACAGTGGCCACACTAAATATGCTGCACAGCTCCAAGTTTAATTTATATGGTAATCTACATTTAGCAACAGCCTTCTCCAGCACGCTCACATCCATCCACAAAATCCACTACAGAGTCTGTGCTTCCATCAGCACGCACGCTGGCATTAAGAACACGTGTTTAAAGTGGATTCTAAAGTATGTAATTTGTCTAAAGAGACGTTTTACTTCTTTAAATAAAGTCATGCACATCCAAATGTACCTCATTCTGGAAAATGGTTCATTTAACGGTTGCTGAAAATAGAGTCGAACCTTGGAATTTGAACTTCATTGGTTCCAGAAGGCTGTTCGAACTCATGTGTTCGAAGTCGGAATCAAATTTCCATACAAGTAATGTAAATAGGATTAATCTGTTCCTGACGCCAAAACGCTTCTTTTTTACGCCTTTATTTGTATGTAAATAATGAATAAAGCATGAATAAAGCAAAGGAATGGAACAATAATAATTATCATCAATAAATACATGAAATAAGTGAAATATAAAGACGTGAAATAAGTGAAAATCGACTTATCACTGGGGCAGCAGCGTAACTGAAGGGGTCCAAGATCGCACCCCTTCACACATACCCCTTCACACACACACACACACACACACACACACACGCATAATATAATAGTAAAATAATAAAAATTTTCTAGATGGACATAAACATTGTTGCGAGTTAACTCTCTGGTGGCAACACCTCAGTTGTGTCGCCTATTGCCTGTGGTAGCCTAGCGGGTAAGGTACTGGACTATGGACCAAAAGGTCCAGGGTTCAAATCCCACCTCTGCCAAAGCTGCCACTGTTGGGTCCTTGAGCAAGACCCTTAACCCACAATTGCTTGGATTGTAAGACTGAACTGTAAGTCGCTCTGGATAAGGGCGTCTGCTAAATGCTGTAAATGTAAATGTAAATTGCCGTAGCTCTCGTTATATCTCTTGCCCATCTTTTGGCAAACAGTCTGTTCGTCTCCCTTGCTATGATATTTTAGTTGAGCTTGTTAAGCCTCTGCAGTAACAAGGTCCAACTTCCACTGTCCAAGTCACCTGGTCTGCTGTACCCTCTGTTCAGAGTTCAAGCTCAGCCTGTGACAACATGTATCAATTATAATGCTACCAGACTTATCTGGGTGTCTGTGACCTACACAGGGCAGGTTTCAATTTGGCAATTAGCAAGAACTTCACTCTCCATCTGTCCATCTTATTCAAAAAAAGAGGACTTTTACAACACTTCTACCCAAGAAGATTCATTTATCTGAAACACATTTGCTAGTCCATTGGTAGGTTAATTAGGCGGAAACAGAGTTAACTCACTCTCGGCAAGCAGACTGAGACTCCTCGGACATGTCATTAGACAAGGAAGTTTAAGGTTTATTAAAATAAAATGTATTTTAATAAAGGTGCTGCGAAGACTGAAGATACTTGTCGTGTTTTAAGGATAAGGTGATAAGAGTTTCATGCTAAAGTTAAGGACTGAACCCTCTACTGACTGAAAAAATGATCAAGAAAATGAACATGCTGCTGATTCGCTCTTAGTGATTAGAGAACAGTTTTTAAGGGTTCAAATTACATGAGGGTTCATGATACCCCTCTATGAACCATCAAATAGACATGTATCTGTGAATATAATGACTAGCTTTTATTTACAGCTCACCTTAATGTGTTCTTTGCAGCTGCAGTGACAACGAAAATGGACTCTTCCGCACTTAGAGCCTTTACCTGTCTGACTTATTTGCATTGATAAATAAGAAATAAACTAACGTAATAAAGGTCCAACCTGGATTTACTGGATGGTCTTATATCGTACCTGTAACCAGCTCCCTGATGTCCACATCTGACGTTTTCCTCAGCAGACGCACCAGCGCTGGGATTCCACCACAGTTCTTCAGAGCGATCTTGTTGTCGTCGTTAGCTTTTCCATAGACGAGGTTCCTCAGCGCTCCACAGGCACTCCGATGAACCTCCGCCATCCTGTGATCCAACAGGTCCACCAGCAAAGGGATGCCACCCTGCCTCCGGATCTGAAAGAGAGAGAGCGTTCAAATGATTACAGAATTGCTCGACTGTAGCCTATGGGTAAGTATCAGTACTGTAACTTCATCACATTTCCATCTACTGGGCAAGGAACAGAGCACCAACTGTCCCCAATCTCACTTAGAGGCAGACCTAAAACCAGGCACACCTGCAATATTGACATCGGATAATAGGAGTGTTCACGAATCGATTGTCTCACAATTATCGATTTTACATTCGATAAAATCAGTGCTTTTTAGTTCTGAAGTGTAAACAACACATTTTTAAACTTTAGCCTTAAGCAATTCAAAGAAACAACTAGAAACAGAGGTTTAAAATTGTAAACAAAATGCTCTATGCTGTAAAATGCTGAAGGCTTCACCATTTCTTAGATCAGTGAGCCCCCTCCATAAGTAGCTAAGAAAAGCTTATCCACCCCCCCCAACCCACACACACAGATCAAAAGAATAAAGTGATTCATTGCAAATCTTTATTGACAGAAATTTACATAAATCACAGCTTATTGAAATTTGTCTTGGTTTCCCTTAATAGCTCCCCCCCCCCCTTTTTTGGCTCCTTTTAATGTTTAAAAATCAAACATTAGCTGGATTTTCCCAACACAGTAGACCTGTACACACATCATCATTACAAAAGAAAAATAATGAGGTAACTGTGTTCATTCTGAGCAAAGGTAATTTTTTTTGTGTGTTATTTTCATTTTATTTAACAGTTGTAAATTGTATTTTGACAAATTCAGTGCAACTCCTTTGTGCATCCCCTGTGATGTTTGTGATGTGGACCCCAGGTTAGGAACAATTGCCTTAAATAACTGAGTGAAAACATTTTTTTTCTGAAGGATAACTATTCAAAATAATGTGTACTTTTCTTTTTAATCTTTAGTCGCTGCAATCAACAAAAATGAGGAATCTTACTGGGAACGTGATGTGCGAAAAATGCAAGATGACGTAATGAACAAGAATGCATAATCCAACTTGACAGTGTTCCATTTTTGCATCGCGATGCAACATTATACCCCTATTGGATAAATAAATCATCAGTCTTTGGTTGTTACACTCAGTATTAAGTTCCAAACTTCCACTAGCTGCAATGTGAGGAGCTTCATGGGTAAGGGTTCCAGGGCTGAGCAGCTGCACCAAAGCCTAACATCACCACAGCGGTAAGTGTTCTGTGATGTGTAAAGAACACAATTCGACTCATATATGATGATTTCAGACAAGCGATTTCTGAAATCTGTGCTAAACACTAATCATCTTTTAGGATAGCAGCATGACTCAGAAGTCTTTGTCAGCACCACTTTTGTGTTCTGCATCAATCAATTAAAACCAAGCTGAGTTCATTAAAGACACTGCTATGGAGTGCCAAGTGTGCCTGAGAGAAAGTGCCGCTCTAAATCACGCTGATTGGAACTAGATTCTACTCCTCGCTTATTTCCTCTCTGGAGGCCCTTGTGGTGTCGTGAAACGAGGAAATAAACAAGTCAGACGCCATGTCAGACACGTTCCATAATGTGCCGAGCACTTCAGCTTTCCACTCTCACTTATGTTGATATACTGCAGGAGCACTCAACCTGTACTCCAAGGAGGACACAAAGGACACGAGAGGCCTGGTGGAACGGGAGTGAGCGATGCGTGCGTTTGTGTATGTTTTTACAATAGGTTTTGTTGCGTTGTTAGCACACATAATGGAGAGCTTTATTATTATGGTAATGAACATGATGGCGGTGGTTATAAGGGTTGTCCCCATTATCCGTGACACCAGCCTTCATATTTCTGCCGAGGTTTACCGCTAGATTTTAGAACGAACAGTTTAGAAACAGGAACATTAGTGATGTCTGGTACTGGCGTTGGGTGATAACTGGCATATAGCTGGTCTTCCACCCCAAAGAGGTTTTATAGGGTTGAGGTCAGGAATTTACAAAGGCGCTTCTGGACTACTTGTCATACTCGGGCGCACACAGAATTTGGAGGGGCACAGCTGCACCCCTGCTTGCCAATCAATCATTTAGGCACAATGTACTTAGAAATAAGCCTGTTAAACACTTAATGGATGAAGTGATTTATCACTACAGCTGGCTTTACACTGCCATGGATTGAAGACGAAAAAGTTGACCTGTGGTCCTGTGGGGGTCCTGACCATTAAAGAATATAGGGGACTAACAAAGTAGAGAAACAGATGGACTAGAGTCTGTAATTGTAGAACTACAAAGTGCTTCAATATGGTAAGTGGAGCCGATAAAAAGGACAATGAGTGTAGAAACAAGGAGGTGTACCTAATAAAGTGAGTGTAGAATACTACTTCATTTACACCTGGAATTGAAACAATTGAACTACCAGGCTCATTTCCCCCGGAATCTTCCACTTAGCAGCCACTTTTGCCCTCAGATTGTTGTAAACACAGTCCTCGGTCTGCAGCAGGATGGGCATTTTCTTCCGTTCTCCATAACGATTCCCTGCTTTGCCAAAGTCTCTTGAGATACGTGTCTAAATCTCGGCTCCAATCCTCATCTGGCAGCGAGACAAAGCCTCACTCCATCCTGAGGAGCAGGAGTAATCTGATTTCTTGCAATTCACACACGTCAGTCGACAAAAGGATGTCTGGAAGCTCGGCTCAACCATGCCTTCACAGGGCCACTTTTGAGAAAACAGCCTGCTCTCACGCAGCGCGTAACGCAAAACAAAGCGAACGCAACAAGACAATTAATCGCGATCAGCAAATGCCGAGGCACAACAGAGGTTCTGAAGTGTGAGGATAACAAAGGCACCTCACTGAGAGAGAGGAACAAGTCCACCACTGGGGAGGATTACATCATGTCCTACTGATCAGGAAGCAGCACATATTTTGTTTAATTCTGTAAATATCGTTTCTTGACTGAGTGTAAGGGTGAATCCAGGGTGCAAATAGAATGCAGACTTGGACTGAGGTCTTCAATCAAACACAAAAAGCTCTTCCGGCCAGGTTCAGCCTCTCAGCATTATAGACCTCACACAAATGGAAATCGACAGATTAGATTACCTGCCAGAATGGCCTGAGATAGCTGAACTTTAGCCAGACTGAGACAAAGGAGAAGAGTAGGATGTGAAGACCACCAGCTATGAATAGGTTCTAAGTTCAGGTTCTGTTTCTGACCATGTACAGTACTGTGCAAAAGTCTTAGGACACCAATAGATTTGTTATTTTAGCATTGGTATAATGACCATATTGTTGAAACTTCAAACTTGGATTCGTCACTCCATAATCCTCTTTTCCACATAGTCTAGTTTTAGTTGACTAATTATAATAAGATTATAGTCGACTACATCGACAGTAGATTCAGTTGACTAAAATCTGACATGTAAAGGTTGCAATACGTAAATGCTTTTTTAAACATCTTTTTAACATTTCAAATTTAAGTCATTACATGCACTTAGACGAAATGAAACATCTACATGCATGCATTGATAATAATAGTATACATTAAAGTGGTTACTCAAAATTTCCACCATAGAGCTCGTTCAAACTTGGTGTGGAGATTCAGCAGATATTCTAGAATAAAATCAAGTTGGAATAAATGATGTATAATTAGATCTAAATAAGGTATAAGGCTCAGGTCTATATGCATGCACTGATAATAACAGTATACAGTATAGTGGTCACCAAAACTCAGTTTCCACCAATCTGCTTCAAACTATAACAATATTGTAGAATAGAATAAATGCTATATTATGAGCTTTACTAAACATAAAAGATCAGAAGGTCAGATATATGTACATGCTCTATATGCATTTATTCATAATTACAGTATAAAACGGAGTTATGTTATCCGAATACTACTTAAAGATAGTATGAACACTTTTTAGGCAAAGTAAAATACAGCCACGTCGCAAAATGAAAACATATTTTAATCCCTACATTATTCGCTGAAATATTGGCTCCGACATAATGAACTTCGAGTGTGTCTGCAACGTACTACCGTAATACCGCTAAAATAGAAGCTCGCTTCATTTAGGTGCGAATAGCTTGAGCGCAGTTTCAGGATGACATGCCTGCTGATGTAGTTTCAGGTTTGCTGTGTTTTTACCGGAGATGGTCGCCCCACACGGTTTACAAAGAGTCTTGCTTTCCTAGACATCAAATAAGAAATGTGCCCATATATCGACTCTCCTCTTTCTCCAAAGTGTTGACATTGTCGAGTTAGTTTCCTGAGAAACAGTACAGAGGCTGGTCGAACGATCTTCCCGGGGTCAGATCAGATGTGTGCGTCTTACCGCTTTACTGATTGGATCGCCACCCAACTCGTCCCACCTTTTCACATATCCTAATGTCTGATGCTAAAAATCTGATTGGATGTCGTCTCTGCCAAACATTTTCGTTGCGTTTTTATTCGTTGACAAGTGTCAATTCATTTCGTCCTCTTTTTTGTCGTTTTTCATTCATTTTAATTTAATTTTATCTTCTCGTTTTTCTTAGAAAAAAAAGTGTAGTTGACGAAAACTATGACGAAAATCATTTTCAAGTTTTTTATCAATAATTTTTTTTCATTATAAAATAAGCTGAATGTTAATGACTTTGCCCAAATGTAGCGGTGGCGTAAGGGAGTGGTGAGTGCTGGGAAATGTAATGAAGAAAAGTTGTGGATGCTGTCATGTTTTATCGAATATATATATACAGTGGGGCAAAAAAGTATTTAGTCAGCCACAGCATGTGCAAGTCTCCTACTTAGAAAGATGAGGAGGTCGTAATTTTTTCCATCATAGGTACACTTCAACTATGAAGACAAATGGAAAAAAAATCCAGAAATCACACTGTAGGATTTTTAAAAGATTTAATTGTAAATTATGGTGGAAAATAAGTTTTGGGTCAGCCAAAACAAGCAAGATTTCTGGCTCTCACAGACCGTAACTTCTTTAAGAACTCTCTGTCCTCCACTCGTTACCTGTATTAATGGCACCTCTTTGAACCTCGTTATCTGTATAAAAGATACCTGTCCACAGCCTCAAACAGTCGACTCCAAACTCAACCATGGCCAAGTCCAAAGAACTGTCGAAAGGACACATGAAGGATATGTAGACTGCACCAGGCTGGAAGAGTGAATCTACAATAGGCAAGCAGTTTGGTGTGAATAATCACCTGTGGAGCCAATTGTAGACATTGAAGACATCAAGACCACTGATAATCTTCCTCATCTGGGCTCCACCAATATCTGATCCTGTGGGTCAAAATGATCATGGATAACCGAGAGCAAAAATCCCAGGACTAAACACCGGAGGGACCTGATGGATGACCTGCAGAGAGCTGGGACCAAGTAACACACTAGCTGAGAGGGACTCAGATCTGCAGTGCCAGGCGTGCCCCCTGCTTACGCCAGTACATGTCCAGGCCCGTCTGAAGTTTGCCAGAGATATATGGATATCCAGAAAGAGGATTGGGAGAATATCATGTGTCAGATGAAACCAAAATAGAACCTTTTGGTAAAAATTCAACTCGCCGTGTTTGTGAAGAAGAATTTATGAGTTGCGCCATACCTACTGTGAACCTCATGCTTTGGGTTTGTTTTTCTGCCAGAGGGGACAAGACTACCTGATCCGCTGTTAATGGAAAAGAACGAGGTAATGTATTGTTGGCATACCTATGTTGAAATTTACAGACCTCTCTCATCTTTCTAAGTAAGGAGAACTTGCACAACCAGTGGCTGACCACATACTTTTTGCCCCAGTGTAGCTTTATGTGTATGATATGTGTATAATATATATATATATATATATATATATATATATATATGTGTGTGTGTGTGTGTGTGTGTGTGTGTGTGTGTGTGTGTACACATATATGTACATGTAGGTGTCAGAAGCTAAACTCAACATTCGGAGACATGCATTTGCTGATACTGACTTAACAAGCTGAAATCCAGGAGGCACTAAGACCCTGAGGCCACAGTGTAGCCTGGCAGGTATAACAAGCGAGATCTCTAGAACACCATTTCCAAAACGGCTCTCGACGGCCCTCAGCGGGGTGATGCAGCCCGGTGTCATTTTTCACCATCCGCTCGACTAATGTGAGACGGCCTGCGAACTCATGCATTCTGGGAAATGAATGGCAGTCGTGAAATAACCTGTCCAGAGCTGCACAACCATCTGCCTGGGTACTGTCACATGTAATTAAGTCTTATATTTCACCACCTGGCAATACACAAACACGGGCACGCACACACTCAGGCACACACATGCACAAACTCAAATACACACCACAACCACTCAACAGCACAACACCAACCACAGCTGGAGCATCTGCACTCTCTCTAGTAAAAGCATATTTATACAGATTACATGATGTCATAAATTACTAATACTCATTAAAGGGAATAAATACATACACAGGTACTCTCCGAATTACAATGGGGTTTAAATATATAGAGAATATATCATAGAATATATAGAATATAGATCATATTCATTACTACATTACCCAGCACTCCAGTCACGTGACTCCAATCCTCCTCTAAGTGAGACCAGACACCTAGATCAAGTCGTTGTCTAGTCTTATAGAATGGATATCAAGCAAAAACCTGTTTGGCCTGACACTTAATGGCTGAGCTGTTGTTGCTCCCAGACTGCTTCATTACTCAATAACAGCACTTACAGTTAACTGCAGCAATTGTAGCAGGACAGAAATCTGAGAAGTTTAAAGTCACTAAGCTCTGTAGTAGGACCAGTGTATGCCTATGTAGATCATTTGTTATCAGTGGTTGTGGCTGAAACATTTGATATATATGAAGGTTGTTCAAATATTTTTGGTGGAGTTCTCAGGTTTAACGCTGGAGTTTCATTAATGCAGCAATTCCAAATCTGTTTTATGTAAATCCAATCTCGACGTCCATTTCTTCATCTTGTGAAATAAAAACTAATCAGAGCAGAAATTGCAACTTGGCTTAATAAATGTGACGGTCTCCAAACGCAAGACGAATGACACTGCTCATCGTAAACTAAGCTAATTTAAGCTCCGCTGCTTTTTCATTAAATAACATTTCGATGGTTTGTCGGCCGGCTCCCTGATCTCTGCAGCTTGTTTTTTGTTCCTTCGGATTTATTCTGTGAATTTAATTTCCGTCTGGTTGCTTTAAGCCTCTGGGACACAATTACTGGGCCGCCTGTTGTGGAATGGCTGTCAATATGTGGCTGTCCCTTTATTGTTTGACTGACTATGCAAAAGCCCTTTTTGAAATTCCGAAAACTTGTGCATTAGAAACCCAGTCACAGATACAGCATCGCGTTTCAATAAAGGGTTGAATTATGTGATGATGGTGTGTGTAGGAATTAATTTTGCAGAACAAAGGAGGTCAGTGTAGTGGCTTTGGTAAGTCATTCAAAAGAAAAGCTTCCAGAAGATTGGAAATTGTTTATCAGATTGGTGGAGTATTTTTTTAACTCCTCTCTTCGGCACCAATTCAGACAATTTACACAGTGTCCATCCAGCTTTCCACAACTTGGTGTGCACACAGCTTGCAGATGAACCCAATTTCGGACAACGGGAATGTTTTTCCAATCGATTCCAATGGAAACAAAGGACTGGTGATTTTTGCCAGTCAACTTTTTGCCACTCTGGCCTCAAACACATTCCTCAACAACTCTAACACAACACATCACTTTCACAATTCTAGTTGACATCGTTACCAAATAATGCTTCAACCCCATTCATTGTATCTTGTTGTGGAAAATGACTTGCATAGTGATATTTGGATAATGGGAGTCCAAATCCAGTATTCCTAAGGAGAAATCCCTACTTGTTCCATACTGTATTATGGTGCTATTGGTGGAAATGAGATTTTTTTGCCTCTATACAACCCCACTGGGGATCTGGGAGCCACCTCGCTTTGAATCTTGTTGTCGGCAAATCAACAGGTGCTGGAGATAGGCTGCAGCATTGGAACTGAACCGATGGAAACTGATGCCTTGCAGCACTGTAATGACTTCAGGCCAGCTCGGGGTCACGCCAGCCCAACCTCCCTACACACACCACACAACACACACCACACACACACCACCACCACACAACATCACACACACACACACACCACCCACCACAGAGGATAAGAAAAAATGTTTATACTGTGCCTCTAAATCATGCTTAACCTGTTACAAATATTAACATACACTATATATATACACTGATATAGGTTCTTTTTGAAAACACCACAGAAATATATATGCCATTAGACTTTTACTTTTTTGTGTGTTTTTTATAGTTCCTTGGCTGCAACTGTTCCAAATAGATCAGTCCTGACCAGCTTCTCAGACTGTAAGAAGGGTCAACTTGCATCCCGATGAGCTCCAATGCTGCTGCATGCTCAGTGTAAGGAGGTTTCACACTACATTTATGCAGTGTTTTTGCTACTGATATACATTCCCTGCGTTTTTGTCACTGTATCTATAAAGGGACTCACAAAAAAAATTACTGTTCATTGTACCCAATGGGCATATCTATCGAATGGTGCCCTTAGAGTTTTTTGCGTCTGTACTGTGTCTTATGATGTATTATAGCTCTATCTATCATATATATCTATATTTATATATCGAGAGAGAGAGAGGAGAGAGAGAGAGAGAGAGAGAGAGAGAGGCGAGGAGAGAGATAGGAACAATGTTCATGTCCCGTCTTCATCGCAGAAGGGTTCATGTGTCTTCTGCCCTTTGTGAAATTGGTCTTTTGTGAAGACCAACTATAGTCAACCCTTAGGATAGGGCTAGGACCTTTCCGATCGACCCACACTCGTGGTCACAAATTTTACACAATATCTTGAAATATGGCCCAACCAGCACAGGTACAGTGGGTGGAAAAAAGTGTTTGCACCCCTTCCTGATGTCCTGTTTTTTGCTGTTTTTTACACTAGTGTTTTCGGAACATCAAACCAATTTTAACACAAGTCCCATAAATGCACTTTTTTAAATTAAATTATTTATCATTAAGGGAGAAAAAAATCCAACTACATGGGCCCGTCTGAAAGTGATTGTCTCCTAAACCTAGTAACTGTTGGCCACCCTTAGCACAACAACTGCAAACCAAGCGTTTGCAAAACTTGCATGAGTCTTTTACAGCGTTGTGGCGGAATTTGGCCACTCATCTTTGCAGAATTGCTGTATATTCACCACATTGGAGGGTTTTTGTACATGAACAGCCTTTTTAAATGTCATGCCACAGCATCTCAATAGTAATTCATGTCAGGACTTGACTAGGCCACTCCAAAGTCTTCATTTTTTTTTTTCTTCAGCCCATTTCAAGGTGGACTTGTTGGTTGTTTTTTGGATCATTGTCCTGCTGCAGAACCAAGTTTCGTTTCCAGCGTTGAGGTTCCTGATAAAGAAAACAATGGCCCCGACATTCTCCTTCAGTATTTTTTGGTAGACAGCCAGAATTCCATAGTTCCATTTATCACAGCAGGTCTTCCAGGTCCGACGCAGCAAAACAGCCCACCATCACACTACCACCACCATATTTTACTGTTGCTATGGGCACGTTCTTTTTCTGAAATGCTGTGTTACCTTTACGCCAGATGTAATGGGACACACACCTTCCAGAGAGTTCAACTTTATGTATAAGCTTTAATGTTCTTTTTTGCTCAGCAGTGGTTTTCGTCTTGGAACTCTGACATGCAGGCCATTTTTGCCCAGTCTCTTTCTTATGGTGGAGGCATGAACACTGACCTTAACTGAGGCAAGTGAGACCTGCAGTTCTTTGGATGTTGTTTTGGGGTCTTTTGTGACCTCTTGGATGAGTCGTCACTGCGCTCTTGGGGTAATTTTGGTCAGAAAGTCTGGATTTTTTTTTCTCCCTTAATAATAAACACCTTCATTTAAAACTGTGTTTACTTGTGTTGTCTTTGACTAATATTTAAATTGGTTGATTCCGAAACACTTAATTGTGACAAACATGGAAAAAAATAGGAAATCAGGAAGGGGGCAAACACTTTTCCCCACCACTGTATACAAAACGTACAATATAAAACCAACAATAAAACGTTTAACATTTAACACAGTCTATTGTTTTTTATTAAACTGTCAGCATCAAGCACATACAGTACACAACAGATACCATTGACACTTATTTTCCTGCCAGCTGGCTTTGCCCATCAGTCCAAATATTCTGGAAAGATGGAAAAAGGAAATTATCACATTTAACAAGTTGTAGCCATCCACGCACCCCATCACTGTGTTTACTTGGCAAGCAGTCTGTATTAGCTTCTGTTAAAAATAACACCTCAATATTGTTGGCCCAGTCCTCGCTTTCTAAATTGGGAAACAAAGCTCAGCACGGACTTAATGGATTACATCTCACTGGAAAAAGACAGGTCTGTCCATAAAAATAATCTACAGCAATTTAATGACATTTGCAGTACAGTCATTAACTCATTATGAATGCAGGTGAATTAATGCCACTTTCCCTTCATCTAGATTTACTACAATATAACTGCTTATTATTTTTCTTCTGACCATTATTCTTGGTTTAGAAATTCTTTCTTGGCAACAAACTGAGGTCAGCCCAGAATTCTCTATCCACTGGCCATAGCTTCTCAAGCCACAGATTTCAGCTCCTCTTATGAGATCCCCAGTCTTCCCCCAGCCAACTGTGAAATATAATCCCTTGAGCAGGTTCTGGGTCCTCCAATCAGAGGGATGTGCCTGGAACTGCCCTAGTGGGAAACAACTGACAGATGCCCAAACCCTAGGACCTGCCCTGGATTGATAAACTCCCCATTCTGTCACAGAGGATAAGTCCTTTATTATTATTATTATTATTATTATTATTATTATTATTATTATTATTATTTTGCAATCTAGCATGACTTGCAATGCAAAAAGCTCCCTACAAGTTTATCAGAAAGAAACCTTGGGAAGCTCACATGGGACCCCAACCTCCCGGTAGATGTTAGTTGATAGTAATTGTTTTCAGTAAACATCAACAAATATAAATGAGCAGAGAACATATTTAAAGAAAATATAATAATTAAATTAAAATAATAATAAAACATATAGACTATGAAAAGGTAAAAGTTATAACAGAGTATACCAAATTCTGGGGACTGTGGTAGCCTAACATTTAAGGTACAGACTCTGGACCAGAAGGTCCATGGTTCGATCCTACCCTCTGCCACTGTTGGTGTCCTTTGAGCAGACCCCTTAACCCACTTTGCTTGGATTTAAGACTGTACCAATTGTAGTCGCTAAAATTCTGTTAATGTAAGGGTACACAAACTTTTTTTGGGGACCTGTGGTAGCCTAGCGGGTTACGGTACTGGACTATGGAACAGAAGTCCCAGGGTTTCAACTACCACCTCTTGCCATCTGCCACTGCTGGGTCCTTCAGCAAGACCCTTACCTACCGTTGCTTGGATTGTAAGAACTGTACCATTGTAAGTCGGCTGGATAAGGGCGTCTGCTATGCTGTAATGTCTGTACAAATCACCTGAATATAAGTGAACAGTGTATATGAATAAAATACAGTATTGAATTAGATGACGTGCAGTTCTCCTTGTGAATTCCTTAGCATTTGTGAGTTTATGTAATTCAGCTCTGCTGTGAAAAAGACACTGAGAATAATGATAGTGGCAGGAAGATAATCTGTGCTGTAAGTGCGTCTGGCGTTATAGGATACCCATCGCTCATTTTCACTGACGCCAGGTTATTTAGAATAGATGAGAGTTAATGTGCGGTTTAAGCACTGCTTGCTTTTACTAATAATGTGCCCGTAACTTCACTTATATCACCTTCAACGTTCCACTAACGGCAATAAAACTCCCGCGGTTACTGGCACTGGAGCTGCGGTGCTTAGGAGGAATACAATATTCCATCATGTAGCACGCATATACCTTTGATAAAGCTGTGTATGCGTCACACACGTACATGCTAAGTACTCCAGTTTATCTTTTTTCGTGGTTCGTACAGGATTCCCTTGCAGATTTACGAGAGCGCGTCGCCAAGCCATGCATCTAAGAGACTGTCGTTTATCAGGCAGAGATATGCATCTGATGAAGATTGAAGGAACCAGGAGCTACACGCAGAACGGCCGGCGGCAGATAAGGATCATCATACTCCTACTCACAAGGATCAAGGCCCCGCTTGCCATCCACTCAAAATGAAAATGATCTCCTGATAAGATAAAGGCTTTTTGGTTAATTAAAGCTAGCGGTGATGGAGGGAGGCTCTGCATGCCAGTCACGCCTAAAGTAGTGAGTAGCCAAAAACCTTCTGCTAGTTAAAAAAAGGTTTATATCGTTATATGTTCAAAAGTATGTGGACACCCTTCCAATGATTCATTAACAATTCACTGTCTATAGACAAACACTGGGACTGCTAGAAAAAGCTACCCAATTAGATTTAACCTAATAAAACTGGGACTGTGTGTGTGTGTGTGTGTGTGTGTGTGTGTGTGTGTGTGTGTGTGTGTGTGTGTGTGTGTGTCAGAGCCAAAGAATCACGGTAACACACACTTAAGCAAGCACATCCACATACAGCCGCACACCCAAATTCCCCAACGACCTCCTATGTTTGATGAAAATCTCCAGACACAAGGCAAAGTAAGTTCACTGCAGAATTTCACATTCAACAGAGCTGTGATTAAGGCTTTGGACTACTAATCAGAAGGTTATGAGTTCAAAACCTAGTTCTGCCTATAAACCACTACTGGGCATTTGAGACTTAAACAAGTCCCTTGGCAAATATACAAATGTAAGCCATACATGTGATTTCAGGCTGTAATGGCTGAGTGATTAAGGCTCTGAAATGCCAATCAGAAGGCTGTGACTTTAAATCTTGGCTTTGCCAAACCACCACTGTTGAGCTTTTGAGCCAAGACTCAACCCTCAACTGCTCAGCTCAGCTATATTGATTTGGATAAATCTGTTTGCCAAATATGTACATGAAAAGTCCGATTTTTAGGCAGTGGGGGCCCAGTGCATAAATTCCAAGATTACTGATCAGAAGTTTTGGGTTTTAGTCCTAATATTTTTGCACATCAAAGTACTTTATATGAACAATGTTTGACAAAAAGCAGGTACCGCATTTTTCGGACCATAAAGCGCACCGGATTATAAGACGCAATATCACCGATCGGCTGCTAACGGGTATATTTTCATACATAAAGCGCACCGGGTTATAAGACGCATGAAATGAAACAAAACTCTCAAGTTCCGTCGGAAGCTCAGTTTGGTCTTTTACTGCGCAGGGCGTCCTTCTTGCTTCCTCCACTTCCGTCCATTGATTCGTTAATGTTTGAATTCTCTCGCAGCTGCTCTATGGTCATTGGTACTGCGTGACTGATAGCGCGGAGTTTGAAAATTCGCTTTCGAAAATGAATGAATGAATGCACGCCTAATGCTGAAGCCCATACCGTAATTACTCCTCGCTTACGCGCACTACGGTTGACTAAGCTTTGTACCTACCAAAGACCGTGCTAAAACATTTTGCCGATTATGAGCGCCGTTTCCACTACAATCGGTTCTAGTCGGAAGGCTCAACATAATTTAATTCATACATTAGAACCACCGCATTTAAAGGCGCACTGTCGATTTTTTTTAAAATTAAAGGATTGTTAAGTGCGCCTTATGGTCGAAAATACGGTATAATGAAATCTTCTGTCGTTTGTTTTCTCCAACAGCATGACAGAAAATAATCTCAATAATCTTCAAATCTCAAGGGAAGGAGTTGCAGTCTTGCAATTAAGTACCATGCAAGACCCAGTCTTTGCAAAATCAGAATCTGTGTCTGCTTTGCAACAAAATCGCAGCAGATGTGAGAGTGTGTCAGACTTTAGTCTTTCAAAAATCCTTTTTTTTGGAATCTTCTGAAGTCGTCTAGTGTAGGATAGCCCCTTAGTTTTAAAGGTCCTGGACCTATTAAACAGAGCTTTCCCACTTTAAATCCTGACTCTGCCCACTCATCAAATATGTAAACGTTCCGATGTACAGCAATGATGGATTGTGGCTAAGGTACAGACTATTGCCCGTAAACTTTTGGATTTAAGTCCCCAGCACTGTGAAGCCGCCTTATGATGGGTCCCTTAAAAGCAAGACCTTCAATTAGTAAGATTGTACCATGTAAGACTATCAATTGTGAGTTACTTTGGATTCAGATACTGACACCTAGAGCCAGAAGAGACTCAGCGGTTAGGCTTTGGACTACTAATCAGAAGTTTAACGAGTTTATATCCAACTCGGCCAGTTTCTGAAGGATGACACTAAAGCCGTTACACACTGAACACAATACAAAACATACTGTGTAGCCTTGCGGTTAAGGTATGGCTACAGACCATAAGGTGCAGGGTTCCAATCCTGCCACGGTTTTGGGTCCTTGGGCAAGACGCCTTATCCATCATTTGCTTTGAACTGAGACGCATAATTGTAAGTCCTCTGGATAGGGGTGTCTGCAAAATGAATGTAATGTAATCCACAGTGAACACACACAATTTTTTTCTGGAATTTCGCCACCTGATTAATTTTTTTGCTACAGCCAATTTGTAAGTTGGCTATAATCACCTTGTCAAAAAATCAGATATGTCACTGCAAATTCATCATTTTTGCTTGCTCACATACTATGACATTAAGATTTGTTTTTTTCCTTAAATATACGGCACAGGCATGCGACTGGAGGCTATACGCTTCAGCAGAATCAGTAATGCATTTATAGTAATGATAAACCCAAAAAAACAAAAAACCACTTAGTCTTCACTTTCTTATTTGATCATAATCTTCTTAAGGTCGCTGATACTCAAGGGAATCAGCATGAAAACACGGAGAATGCAGGCTGAAGGATCGGCGCAATACAACCCGTTGAACGTGTGGAAACATACGTTGCCGTCTCCTCAACCTCAATGCTAGGGGACTGCCCAGACCGCCTCGTTGAAGCAAGGGAATCAATTTCAGAGTGGCCGTTTGGCAGCCTGCTACTTTCCTGCAAATTATTTATAGCAGACGCTAATTACGGCTCTTCAGTCACGATCAATTTGTATCCGTGTGGCCATTTAACCGATGCCGTCTGTGCACCACCAACAACCATTAACTCAAAGCCTACCTGCGCTTACATTTAATTGCATATTTCATTACAGTTATTGCTATTGAGCCGCTGCAATGTGCATTTGATTGCTCGTGAGTCTGGAATTAAGGCGACAAGGCCATCGCTAGGCCACTGTACATAAAACTCAGCCTATTATGTGGCTCCGCAGATGGAGCCCATTTATCCAGGCGGGATCAATACTTCAAGTAAATAAGCCAAGCTTGTTAAATTAGGAGCTTTATTTGAATCTGATTTGAGAACGCAACAGCAATTTCAACGCCTAGGTCAGTATATAGTAGCCGTAAACATGTAATTTGAAACCGCTTCACATAATGTGTAGGTAACATCTCTACACATTCATTATACTGTAGGGTATTTAGTGACCGAGTAAATGTTTAACTGTCTACAAAAAACAAGGTACACTAAGACAGCATGTGCTGTAAATGGAAAAATATTGACTCAAAAAGTGACCTGAATAGGAATCTATATAATCAGAAAGAAGCTGTTTTCAAAAAATGTTCTTCCAAGATGGGAGCGCAGACCCAGTCACAACAAGGTCTTAAGGGACAGATGATGGAGATAGAAACCGAAGTGTGTGTGTGCGCCCTGGGGCCAGAGACTGCCCCAATACCAGCCCATGTCCTTTTCTATTTTCTCTCACTGTCTGGTATTTTAGAATACAAATAAAAGAGGAAACCAGACCTTTAATCAAACATACTTATAAAAATACATAAAACACTCACATTACTGAACTGGAATCTGAGATTAACCCAAGATATTAATGAACTTATAATCCACATGTTTATGCAAGCCAGAAATTTAAACTCGCACCCAAATACTCGTGGAAAAAAAACTAAAAAGGTTTCCAGTGGCTACGATCATTTACATTTACATTTACAGCATTTAGCAGACGCCCTTATCCAGAGCGACTTACAATTGGTACAGTCCTACAATCCAAGCAATTGTGGGTTAAGGGCCTTGCTCAAGGACCCAACCGTGGCAGCTTGGTAGAGGTGGGATTTGAACCCTGGACCTTCTGGTCCATAGTCCAGTGTCTTAACCACTAGGCTACCACAGTCCCACGATCAGCTCTTGTCTGTACGATATTCCGGTTCAGAGATGTCAGGCATGCACTGGACAAAGAAAGAGGAGGACATAAGTGGAAAGCAGGATTCAGTTGCAGTGCAACACATAGAAGACAAGCATCTCAACTGAATAAAAACACAAAGAAAGACACAGGGCTAATGCTAAACAGGAGAAGGTCTAAGCTAACCAGGACTAACACAATGAGCGAATGCTACATGCTAATGAACAAGGGCTAATGCTACCACAGATAAAAGGGCAGGAGTCTATGCAGGATGATGTCAAGTAGACACAAACTGTTAGCAAACTAGCTACGCACTGTTAGCTACACACATGCTAACCACTGCAACTAACAAGGTAAACTGGCTAGTTCATTTCACTGGCTAATTGATCTAACCTACTAAGAAATATCATGCATTTTTTTTAAATGAATAGGGTTAGGGTTGTAGTGAAGAAAAACCCTGGTTGTGGTTGTGTTTGAAACATGTTTAATACAGGCTGTGCTAAGCTATATATTAAGCTCCTCAATTTACGATAAATTAAACTTACGATGGAACGAATGCATCGGAAATCGTAATGGAAGTACCTGTAATGGAAGTGTGTGTGCTGGCTTGGAATGCAGGATGCAGCTATATATTATATGTAGAGTAAATGATTGGAGCAAAGCAGTGGTGTTGAGCCCCGAATGATTGGAGTGCAGCTCCAAATGTTATTTTGTTTTGAAACTGCCCAGGAGCACAGCAGGATTTTAGATCGGAATTGAATTTCTACTGCGGGTAATAATGAAAAAAATGCACCGTGCAGTTGTTTTAATATATATTTAGCGTTGATAGTGAGTGTGGAAAAATGGGACAGCAGAGCAGCAAAGTCAGGTTCAGTCATGGAAGACGAGGTAGGTTACAAATATAAAATCTAATGTAAAATATAAAAAGAGTGCATGTGACATGTATGTTGTGATATTTACATTAAATCAACCTATTTATAATTGAAGTTCACTCCGAGACATATCAAGAAATTGTTGGGAGAGTTTGTCATATGTAATCACAGTGCTATACTATGAGTAACAGTTAAAAAAAATGCTTTCATAAACTTACATATGTATATACAGTGGTGCTTGAAAGTTTGTGAACCCTTTAGAATTTTCTATATTTCTGCATAAATATGACCTAAAACATCGTCAGATTTTCACACAAGTCCTAAAAGTAGATAAAGAGAACCCAGTTAAACAAATGAGACAAAAATGTTATACCTGGTCATTTATTTATTGAGGAAAATGATCCAATATTACATATCAGTGAGTGGCAAAAGTATGTGAACCTTTGCTTTCAGTATCTGGTGTGACCGCCCTGTGCAACTAAACCTTCCTGAACTGTTGATCAGTCCTGCACACCGGCTTGGAGGAATTTTAGACCATTCCTCCGAACAGAACAGCTTCAGCTCTGGGATGTTGGTGGGTTTCCTCACATTAGCTGCTCACTTCAGGTCCTTCCACAACATTTCCATTGGATTAAGGTCAGGACTTTGGCTTCGCCATTCCAAAACAATAACTTTATTCTTCTTTAACCATTCTTTGGTAGAACGGCTTGTGTGCTGAGGGTCGTTGTCTTGCTGCATGACCCACCTTCTCTTGAGATTCAGCTCATGGACAGATGTCCTGACATTTTCCTTAAGAATTATCTGATATCCATAATTCATTGTACCTTCAAATGACGGCAAGAAAATTATAAAGGGTTCACAAACTTTCAAGCCCCACTATATATATACCCTGGATGTCCATTACTCCATGAGAAAAACAACAACAAAAAAATACTGGCTCTGCCTGAAGCGATAGCCACTCAAACTTTTGGAAAGATGCCGGGGCATAATGGTAAACATAGTGCCTGAAGTGAATCTGTGTGGCGTGTCCTGTAGTTCTGCTCAGTAATCCAGGATAAAATTGACATTTTACCTGGTAGTGAGACACAGCAACATTTTACTGGGGTACATGTCCCAGTAAAGTGAGCCTGATGATGCCCCTGAGGTCACCACCAAGTGGAAGCAGTAAGAGCTGTTTATCTTCAAGTTGGCTTTTAGAAATTAAATTTGTATCTTTAGCTCTAGTGAAGGTTATGTTATATGTCATGATATGTTAAACTGTTATAGTGGACGTTAAGAGGTGAGTACAGAAAAGACCCTGTACACTCTACCCTACTTTAATAGTAAAACAATCTCAATTCAGAAGGCATTATCTGAATTAAAATGTACATCAAACATGCTGATAACGCTGTACTCTTGCAGTACCAGATGTTTTGATCTTAGCCCTGAATATTTTCCAAACTCTAGAAACGCCCCTGCAGCGGAGTATAATTAGCTGAATAAACAGATCCCAGCATTCACATGACATGCAGTATTGTATAGCGACAGGTGTTCTGTCATTCACTAACCATCGCATCCTTCACAACAAATTGCTGAATTGCTCATAAACATTCCTCCCCATCCGACTCTGTAATTACCACGTCTGTACTGCAGCCGTGTGCCGAGCTGATCCCGTACTCAAACATCCGGCAAGAAGGTAAACACGACCGCAGGCCTTCTCAGCAATCTTGTATAATTTAGTGCTACAATAATTAAGCCAGTTCTTATGAGCTGGGACATGTAATAGCTTCTTGAAAGTGTTGCTGTCCTTGGGGCTACGCAGGCAGTGTTTATCCACCGGAGGTCAATACCAATGGAATTATTACAGAGAACCCGTGCTTCCTAATTGACAAGTCTAATTGAATCATCAGCATTACTGCTGTGTGATCGCAAAACTGTAGAAGTTTATTAGGCTCTGATCCTCAATTAAATTTAAAGTACCTTTTTATTCTAATCATGGCTAGGGCTGCCAATTAAAAAAGCAAACCCGGACTAATTTCATTAATCCAGGTGAGGAATACAATTAATATAAGCATGGCTTAACCAACAGAATGGGCAAAAAAATCCCAGTATGTTTACTGATACAGTCTTACAACAAACTATGAGTTAAGGGTCTTGCTCAAGGGCTGAGCAGTGGCACCCTGGCTGTACTGGGGCTTGAACAGTGGAACTTGTAGTCCATAGTCCAGTATATTAACTGCTGCACCACAGTACTTTCACTGGGCATTGTAAGAAGACTTTACTTTTAGTTAGAGTTGTTTGTGTATTCAAAAACCTATTAGTAATTTTAAATAAAAATAATTTATATTTGAAAAGTAATATTATTTAAATCAATAATAAGTTTCAAGTAATAACATACAAAAATAACGTACAAAAATACAATGTTTTCAAAAAATACATTGAATTTGCAAAATAGTTTGTACTAAAATAGTAGTTTACTGTATAAAATTTGATCTAGATTAGCTTTATGCTATATAGCTTCTAATCCAGCTTGCTACAGGGCTTTGACTACAGATCAAATGAAATAACTAGTTTCAAATAACTATTTTTTACTTGTATAGAGTAGTCTGGCCAATGCTATAATATGTATACACACAATAATAGCCTAATCTTAGCTAGCACGTTAGCAAACATGACTACAGGTTTAATTAGCAGTTAAGGTTAGGCAGATGCTACCAAACATGAGTACTGGTGAAAGTCTTTAAAAAATGGTTGTGGTTTGATAGAAAGCCAGCTGTTTTGAGTCTTATTATTCATTTAACTTGCAGTCAAGGTTCTAGCAGGTTAGCCAGCAAGCCATGCAGCAGTACTGTATCTATGTAATAGTAAGCTAATATTTGGTGAGCTAATAGTTTAAAACAGTGTGCAATACTGAAAGTCAAATTGTAAGTTCTACATGTTACAAACTGGTAGTGATTTGCTACAAAACTAGCTAGGTTTAGACTTATTACCTTGTCCACAAGTTAACTAGAAAGCTAGATAGCGGTAGTCTTACTATTTTTTTAAACCCAGTATTCAAAGTCGGTGTCACTGCTACCTAACTAGCTTCCTTTTAGACTACAAAACTAACTTCTAATCAAAATCATTAATCGAGGTTACTGACAGTATTAGCCCAAATTAGGCAATTAGCCACTCCATTTCAGATTCAAATTGGCTACCTTAGTTGCCTTATCTATTTACATTAGTGTCTGAGGTAACTGTGAAACAATGACATCACCAGAGGTGCACCGGGTGTCAATCTTGAGTTTGGCATGCCTCAGGAACAGGTAAACAGAGAGACATTGCCTGTCCATAAATGAGAAATGACAGCAATATGCAGGCCTCCACTGTCACATCTGCTGAACTTCCAGTTCGTCCAGGACAGACACGTCAATTATGTAGAGACAAGAATAGAGTCAGGCAGCCAAAATAGAAGCTCCTTCAATGCTCAGGAATATCCAGAAGAGACAAGGGTGCGAGGACATAAAACATCTGGGAACGCTTTGGAATGACCCGCATTCTCTGGTCTGATTTTCATCCAAGTCCCTATGACACAATATACTAAAACTGATAACACACAAAAAGTGCTTAGAGGAAGCCCTTATATCCTGTCAAAATTCTTATCTTACAAAACCCTGACTTCAGAATAAAACTGGCTGTTCCTAGATTATTTCGCTACTAATGCATGGTAACACAAAGAATTCATTATGGTTGGAAAGTTGCTTTCAAAAAGGCTCTGGGACAAATTTGTGGAAGGCACAAGTTAGGAGGATGATATAAAAAGATCTCAGAGACTATATTCATATTCCTATTTTTATAACCAAGATAACCTTTATGGCTGCTCATGCTAAGTGTACTTGTAAAAACAATACAATTGAAATGTAATGAATTGGATATAGATTATTTTCACAAACTGAACTTTATTACAGGCTTGATGAGAGTCTTTTACCAGTTAGTGCAAGGGTACAAGTACAAGCAAAGGTGCTGAATTGCAACTCACCCGACTCAGGTTGGAGTTTTATACAGCATGCGTCAACCAAGACAGTAAGTCACACATTGCTACTGCGAGCCACTGAATGCACTAAAAAAAAACAACAACCCCAAAATAAACAAACAATCTGGACACAACCATGGAGCGGCTGAACTGTTTAAGTTTAAAGGTTTGGCTGTGTTTGTACACAAGTGTAGGCTAAATGTGACCGGAACAGAATCGGTTATGAGAGACTGATCGGCAGATCACCAGTCACGACCGATCACGCTGAAAACCGGCTGATTCTGGTCACCGGCCTATCAATTGGTGCATCTCTAGTATTTCTACTTACAGCATTTATCAGATGCCCTTATCCAGGGTGACTTGTATTTAAGCTGACCATTTGGAGGTTAAGGGCCTAGCTCACAGGACCAATGACCAGCTGGGATTGAACTCACAACCTGCTGATTAGAAGTCCTTAGCCTTAAACACTGAACTTCCTTAAACATCTCATATCTGGAATACTGTAAAATCAAAAAGCTAGCCTAGTCAGAGGGATAATCTTGGTGTTAAACCGAACATGAGTCAATACCTCATGAAATTTTAAATACAGGCTTAATGATGTCATTCTGTGTGAACACTCATGATTCGTTCGGCCATCGGCTGTAACACCTCTGTCTCACTCTGCACTCTCACACTGATTCGTTGCACTCCAAAAGGAAAACGAAACAGATGCTGCCTCGCTTTGCCAGAGAGGTGAGAAACGCACTCCAAATGGAGGTAATGGAGGGATAATGGTCAGGGGATGAAAAGGATAGCCATATGAAACGACCCCCCTGTTGAGCTCTTTAGTGGAAATAGTTCAGCTCAGGCTCTCATGCTTAGACAAACAACGATATGAGATCAGGCTGTCGCTGGAGTCAACATAAGGCGTAAAGAGGACGATTCCATTCAATCCTATTGAGCTCCATACACAATGAGCTCTGAATGCACGCTCCATTCTTAAGCCACGATCATCCACTCTCTGGATTTGCATACACTATAAACACTGTAGCATTCTCTGCACTGACAAGGCATTCAGGGTTTCAAAAAAAAGGTTTGCAAGAAAAGAAGAAAGGAACGAGCCTAAGGGACAAGTACAAGGAAGGTAAAGGGATGATATTTAATTCATAAAGTCGGGCCACTTTCATGCCAGAACAGTTGAGAATTTACAAAACAGCAAGCAGAGAAGAATACAACTACAAATGAAGACTCAAAACCTCACGGAATCATGGGATTCCGAAACTTTCTGCTTAGAAATAGAGGTATGTGAGATTTAATGGATGTTAATCAAAATGGACGTTGACCGGACATTAACGTAGTCACAGTTGTTGGGCTTCTGTTATGTAAATATAAAGGGTACTTTCACAAGAAAGTGTGTGCAGGGACTGTGGTAGCCTAGTGGGTAAGGTACTGGACTCTGGACCAGAAGGTCCAGGGTTCAAATCCCACCTCTGCCAAGCTGCCACTGTTGGGTCCTTGAGCAAGGCCCTTAACCCACAATTGCTTGGACTGTAAGACTGTATCAATTGTTAGTTGCTCTAGATAAGGGCGTCTGCTAAATGCTGTAAATGTAAATGTGCAAATGATACATCTGAGAGTGGAACCCTACCATCTACACAACACAGTTAATCCCATTGTGCCCAAAGCGTAAACTGTTATGCACATGCAAAACCTTTTTAATTCATGGAAATTCACAGTAATCCCAGAAAATACAGTACTGTACTGTTACGACCCTGTATATGGGAAAGCCGTAACACTAAAGAGGATGGTATGATGGACCCGATACTTTTGTTTGACAGAAGCCAAAAATGCATTGATAGACAGTTTATAGTTTATAGAGTTACAGGTGAGAGAGAATATACAGGCAGTGGTGGGACAAACAAAACCGTACTACTTACAATAGGACAGGCACAGAGACTTAAACTCCATTTACAGATTGTTAGAAATAAGTAGCGGAAAGTCATCCACACAAACATGACTAACTTGCGGAAAAAAAGTCTCTAAACACATCAACCAAGTTAGAACAGTCTCTAGTCCAAATGTGAGCTAACAAGCAAGGGAGCAGACGACCGGTAAGGTAGTGAGCTTTCAAGTGAATGTCAGACTTCTGCTCTTAAACTCCCACCTCTGCTCGTGGATTCGCAGCATTGTTTGGCAGTTGAGATGACCAGCTGTTTACTGCCAGCATCATGTGCTTCTAAAATTTGCATTGCCTTAGTTTGACGAAGACTATAATATAATTTTAGGCTATATATTATTTAATATTATATTTTACTCATTAATACATATCATATATTGAATGATCATTAATGTAAAGTTAGCTGCAAACTAAAAGTCTTGGTCTTGACTCAGACACACCGTGTCCCAGTCTTGGTCTTAATTCTGCCTCGGGTCTTCAACACTAGTGGGCACTTTTGAATGTTTATGTTTGGGATAGACAGTTCCCCAACTCCAAAGTCAAACTCCAAGTGCTTTTTCAAAGTTCTAAATGCTTTGGAAGTCTAGACTTGAGGCAGTCTTGGTCTACAGGATCAAAATGGACGTGTTACCTCTGGAAAGGTAGTGTATGGTAAACTCTTACCAAGAGTTGATCTGAATATTTGCCCTTGCACATTACAGAACATGGAGTGAGAGGAAATTCTGAATTGGGGTCCGAATGCTGCATTTTGACTTGGCTCTGCGGTAGTCAAACTCCTGCTATTTGATGTTTATGCATGAAGCATAAATTTAAAATGTGTTTCTGTGTCGACGTGCAGAGTGCTAGCCACTGCAAAAAACCCTGTTGCAGTGAGAAATGCTGCATCACTGTTGCACGACAAAAAGAAAAAAAGGCCTCCCTCCCTGCTTTCCCATTGCATATTCCACTGTGTGCAATGCCTCAACGCCCGGCTGTACCTGACAGCTCCCAATTATATTTTCACACCTCTCTTAATGTTCCTAGGAGACGCCTCGCAGCTCCTCTCGCCACACTCGCCTTGTCCTCTCCCCAAGCCATTTCACACTCCAGTCCATGTGCATTATGTTATGGGGTGTTCGCTGAGCTGCTCTGGCTCCTCTGACTAGCTGAGAAGCTGTGAGTCGTGTGTTGGTTATCCTGCTAATTAGAATTGCCAGTTTCTAATGGTTTCCAAGGGTCTACTCAATGTTCATCCGGTTAGAGACCTGGGATAATTCAACGAGTAATTCAATTAATTGTGGATTTCAATAAACCATCAGTTGCCAGCTCTCTCACAGTGTTATACATCAGTGCATTCATCTATTACAACCCCAAATCAGGAAATATTAAGACAGTATGCAAATTGGCAAAAAAACAAACAAACAAAAAAACAAAATACACAAAAAACCACAGTGTCATACATTTACTTTGAATTTTGTTTCACTGCAGACAGCACTACAATACCATACAGAGTTACGTTCACAAATGCCGCTTAAAACGTTACTGTGTGAAAAATAAGCCTTATGTTAACCATGTTCATGTCGAAGTCCAAGGACTCAAGAAGGACAACTTTGGTTGAAAGGTTCTAAACTCAAAATAGGACAAACCAGCTTCACAATGGTCGTTAAACAAAGGGCCAAGTCTAGACCTGTAAGATCAAGCCAAAAGTTATATTGGCATTGAAAACTCTGGGAGGAAGCAGGCTCAAATGGTGAACTCATCCTTACTGTGGTTGAGACAAACAAAATGATTAAGTACTTACGAGTCCTTGTCCAGTCAAATATGAAGGAAGCAGCAGTATTGTATAATAAGAGTCTTTGGGGACAACAGATCCAACTGTGACAATTTAACTGTAACAGTTTACAGTCACTGCAGCAGTTCTTGGATGTGGTCCAGGCAGTGCGGGTGGCTCCACATAAAGCGAGATTATCAAGACCTGGCACCAATGTCCCATCAGGTGGGTCCAGATGGTAGGAACTACACCATTCTATTAGAAAGCCACCATGAACCCCCAGCCGAGAACTTAAACACTTAATCCAGCAGGGAAACGGCTGTAGTATAAATAGTTCTCGATGAATATATATCCGGCTCTTTTTTAAGACCTTTCTTTGCGCTGCATGGCTTCCATCCATGGTTCATAAAAGCAAATTCAATAAAGGTGAAGTCACACTGAATTTTTTCAATACACCACTCCACGGTTCATCTCATCCGGGCCAGCGAGAGGTGATATTGTAATTTCCTTTGACTTCAAGAGCAGCCGTTCTCCAGTTGTGAGCATTTTTACATTCGATACATCCTTTCACCGTGTGGGAGGAAAACATGCCATATATGCAATAGCTTAGCGTAGACAGATGCAGCATTGGGATTTGTTCAGCAACAGAAGCGGTTCTGACAAGAGGCAGTCTTTCAAGTAACCATATGGACGACTGTCAACACTGGACCATATGGTCCACGTCTCACAACAGCAGACAACGCATCAGGCACTGACCCACTGCACAAAGCCTTAATTTGCAGTCAAGCAGGACATTAATCACAGCAGTACTACAGACCTACACAGTTTATACTGACTGGAAACATATACTCCCATGTGGATTGTTGGCTTGTTGCGTTATAGGGCCTCGATTAAGCTTCAGGTGATGGGAACTGACCTTATCCAGTTGCTAAATTGTGATATTTCTTGATACTGTTTTGAATTCTTCGTCCAAACTGTCATGGTAAAAGCTGCAATCTTTCCAGATCCTGAGGAATCAAAGCAGCCCCAGATCATGATACTCTCCCCACCATGCTTCACAGTTGGAATGGATATTTTGTGTTGTTTTTTTCCAAACATGTTGTGTGTTTCTTGTGTATAAAAAGTTAGACTTTGCTTAATATGTTATTAGAAAACTGTCCATGAAGCATTGTGTACCATCTAATCAGGTCTTTGCCATAGTTTAACAATGACTTTTTTTGTTTTATCCATAGTGGATGTCATGTTTTTCTTTCTCTTGGCTCGCTTTGTAACCATTTCTGGACAAACCTTAAGAGTCTGGACAATAATTGGCAATGTAGCTGGATGCTGCATTCACCCAGGTACTTATACTATCAACAATAAACAATACGCCTTTGCTGCTGGTGCATGGGGCAATTTCTTTGCCCAGGAAGCTTAGGTCCAGGTGCCACCTGGACAAGTATTAGGATGCTTTACATTGTGGTATCCACATACAGTGGTACATTGGTTCTCGAACACCTTGGAACTCGTTGAATTTGGTTCTCGACTCATTTTGACTAGACAAATTTGTCTCAGTTCTCGTCATTTGCTCAGTACTCGGCACACTTGTATAAGTTGAGCCGAGTGACTCGTTTAAGCTAAAACTCAATTCACAGTTCAGTACATAGTGATTAGCCTTTGTAGAAGATCTCCGCTATTTATCATGTTTTTCTTAATTTTTACAGCTACAGTACTATATTCTTAGTGCAAATAAGTCATCATGCATACTTCTTCTTCTTCTTCTTCTTTCGGCTTCTCCCTTTATCAGGGGTCACCACAGCGAGTTAAACGTTTCCACCTCACCTGTTTCTCCACGTCCTCTACTCTCACCCCAACTCCCTGCATATCTTCATTTACCACAACCAAATAACTCCTCTTTGGTCTTCCTCTCCGTCTCTTGCCTGGCAGCTCCATCGCCAACATCCTCCTACCAATATATCCACTATCCCTCCTCTGCACATGTCCAAACCATCTCAGTCTTCCCTCTCGAATTTTGTCTCCCAATTTTCCAACCTGTGCTGTCCCTCCGATGATCTCATTCCTAATCCTGTCCACCCCTGTCTCTCCTAAAGAGAACCTCAACATCTCAAGTCATCATGCATACTAAACAGGTTAATATTGACAGCCAACCGAAAGGGAAACAGGAACTGAATCCTCCAGAGCAGCAACCTGAGTTCACCAATAGAGTAAGTGTTTTGCTTTTACTTTTCATAGTGTTCTCCCATGAATGTCATGTTTCTCTTTCTCTTGTCTCGCTTTGTAAACACTTCCAGCTTTATGCATATCTATAACGACCATCAGATCCATTCACTTTAATGGCTGAGGTCTTCTGAACCTTAACTCTGCCCTAACCCTGGAGCAGGAAGTCGTTTGTGGTACAGCCTTAACTCCGCATTATTTCAACAATGGTTCAACAATGGCTCTAGCTGTGATTTTTTTCAGTTTTCATTGGGTGGGCAAATGGATAGATGTATACCCCCTGCTGGCAACTCAATTCAAGGTGATGTAGCCACCTTGAATCAGATCCTGTAAGTGTACATCATTGTTTTTGTCTCTAGGTTATATAGGGAAAATGCATATGTTAATGTTAGCACATTTCTACTCTGTGGATGTCCTTGCATGACCTAGATGTGGAGGTTTTTTTTTGGTAATAAGTAGAATAATTAAAGCAAAAGCACTTTGGGCTCAACAAAGTACCAGCATTAACATTATTTCCACTCCACTAGCCCACACCTGAACATACACGGTGCCATCACAGGCACTCGCACAGACTGCCAGGCGAAACAAAAGGCTGATGAGTCATATCTGAGTACGCGGCGTCCTCCTGGCAAACATTTACTTTTCATTTCTAACTGGGTCAATGCACAGATAGATGGAGGCCTTTGAGCATATTAAAGCAAGTCGGGTATGGAGCTTCAGCACCGAGATGTTCTCACTCAGTAAACATCCCCACCTGAGATCAATAATGAATCCTCGCGCGTTCCCAAGTCGAGGCCTGCTTTATTTCTCCTCAGCCCAGTGAGCTGAAGATTTTGAATGAGCATTCGGAACTACATGAAGCAATTGCGAAAGTAAGGCGGCTCTATGCGTGAAAAACTTGTTGAACAAATAAGAAGGCCACAGAATCAGTGGTAGTGTGGTTTTTGGGGAAAAAAGCAGTTTGCTTCGATTTGACTGGTTACAGGTGGGGAGTGCTTGCTCTAAAAATCAGCCTGCAGCCTCCAGCACTCACATTAACCTCATTAGATGTTGGTAAACTCCGGCTCTCGCACAAACGAGTCGCTAGCAATCAAGCAAAGCCTCCTCCATTTGCATGTTCAAGACGCAATCAACAGACTCGCGCTTCTCGTCTGCTCCTTGTGATTAGAATACAGATAGGCAGAATAGTCAACAAAGGAAGCTCCAGATGGTCGTGCCTATGGGGCCAGCACCGCACGTCAAGAGCTCTGCTTTCCCATTTGCCAAAAAATCTGAAAGAGTTCCCTGAAATATGCTTTCTACTGCAGCACATATTCAACGTTATAGAGCTCTAAAATGGGGAAACATGTACTGGAAGGTTAGAGGATTGTGGCTTCTTAAAAAGCCCCTGCAAAAATGTTCCTGGAACCTTAAAGGTAGGGCAAACTAATTATACTGGAAAAATGTGCAACACTTTTGTGCAACACTTGCCAGCTTACTGATAGCCAATCTATATCTTGACCACTAGAGGCACTGTGTCACAATGAAGAATAAAATTGGATATAAAGCATTTCTTAGCAAGACATAATACTTAAGGCAGTCTCACACCAAGCAATTGTAGGGACTAATTTGGGAGGAGCTCCTCCGAGAACTTCATTCCTACATTATTCCTGCTTTGCACCCTGTGCCGCTGGCTAGGAACCGGCTCTCCAGCGACCCTGTCCAGGATCATGCGAAAAAGAAGTGAGTGAATGAATGAATGAATGAAGTCAAAGAGGTAAATGATACCTGTTTGATGCTTAATGTGTTAACATCAGACATGGTGACAGCGTGACTGACTGACTGACTGACTCATTTAAGAGACTGAAGTGCAGACGGTGTTGCCTCAGCAATCCCATGTAACAGTGAATCAATGCCCGAGACAGTTGAGATGGTGCTGAAGGTTAATGCATAGCCGCATGTGTCAGCTTCTTTAAACTCATCCCAGAGCTCCCAAGACAGACTGCTGCAACATGCCGGCTAAGCTAAAATATATTTCCTACTCTTCCTAGGTCTTTTGCTTCGTCATCAACTATCTCTTAGTTAGAAACCAGATCTAGATTTACTCAGAGTCGTCATGCAGAATAATACAGATCGGATTTACTTAATAAAAGACCATATCCAACTTGATTTTGACCTTTACCTGTGATGTGGACCATATCCAGCTTTCATAATCAATTACTGGACCCACTGGAGCTTAGCAGTGGCCAGAGAATAGCATGGTGTGTGATTATTAAAGCAAGGAAAAAGGGTAGCAGGTATTTATTGTTCTCCAGTGCAGAACTGTTTTTTATCCCTCTCACCTTATTTCATTTGTGCTCCCTGTAAACAGGCTTTGTCTGGAAGGTCTGTAAACCACAAGTGCATCCACTGCGGTAGCGCTGCCAACATTTCGAAAACAAACTTTTTACAGCACAGCTGTGAATTGGTAAGAGCAGAGTTCTGTGGTCTTATTGGTGTTGTGGGTCTTGTGCATGGTTTGCTTGTTAAAAAGAATCCAAAAACATGCGGTACCTGGTTAAGTGGTACGTGGTTTAGGTGTTGCAGCCATTTGTAAGGTTTGAAACACACTGTGATTACATTCTGCCTGCAGAAGGTTGGTCAAAGCAATGCAGACGAAAGTGTTAATATCCATTTATTTCTCTTCAGTGTACCAGTTTAGCTGACATAGGTGCCAGACCTCCACTGGTTTGCCAGGCTCTCAAATACTAAAGTTATTCCCGCCTATGGCCATTTTTAGAGGTGGATGAAAATATACCTACAGGCAGAATTGCAAGCTGGCCCTAAAGCAGTAAACAGCACAAACTAGAGTGCTGCTTCAACCATGCTTCACCGTTGGGATGTTTGGTGTAACACAGTGCATTTATTTATCACAAGTCTTGCTTTATTGCCATAGAACATTTGGCACCAGGGGAAATTTTTTCATTAGTTCTTAGACCTATCAGACTTGTTGAATCAAAGTTTAAAAGTGGGTTTATAGCAAAATTAATACAAACTAAAATGAGCTCTAAAAACCAACCAAATGGTCAATAGAACATGCCTTCAGTCGACAAGACGTTGTGGTCCATTCCTATTAATCTGGTAGTATGCAGAGCTGTGTGACTCGTGGAGGGTGTGGTAGAGGCAACAAAAAGAAGCTCAGGAACTCAATCCATTATATATATAATATTATAGATATATATATATATATTATATATATATTATATATATATTACACCACACACACAGAGGGGGCAAAAAAAGTATTAGTTAGCATGATGTGCAAGTTCTCCTACTTAGAAAGATGAGAGAGGTCTGTCATTTCATCATAGATAAACTCAAACTATGAGAGCAAATGAGAAAAAAATCAGATAATCACATTGTGGATTTTGTAAAGAATTTAAATGTAAATATGGTGGAAAATAAGTATTTGAGCACCCACAAACAAGCAAGATTTCTGGCCTCTCACAGACCTGTGACTTCTTCATTAAAAGACTCTTCTGTCCTCCCACTTATTAGGTGTGAACTTTTTGTTATTGACAAATACTTATTTTCCCACCGTTTTGATTTACAATTAAAATATTTAAAAATTCCTACAATGTGATTTCCTGGATTTTTTTTCCTCGTTTTGTCTCTATAGTTGAAGTGTACCTATGATGAAAATTACCCAGACCTCTCTCATCTTTCATAAGTAGGAGGACTTGCACAATCAGTGGCTGACTAAATACTTTTTTGCCCCCACTGTATATTTTTTTGTCTAATGTTTTTTACTGTGCAACTGTGCTGCCATATAGAAACAAAATATATGGATATCATTTTTAATTTATTTAAAGTGAAGTGTACATGGTGTGGTTAGTTTTTTGTGAAACATAAGAACCCTGACTCATTGTAACTTTGTCCATTAATGCAAGATCTAAATGAATAATAATGAAGCAGAGGAATATAACTCAGGACTCCACTGCTGGCTGCCTACATATGCTTTATTTATTTAAAGTCAAAACTTTATCAGTGACCCCATGCAGAAATAAATTGGCAGAGTTATATAAGGCAATAACTGACAGGTAATTTCTCTGACTGGCAATACTCCGAGTGCGGACCATAACTTCATTTCTCTTATTTTTTATATTCAGTCTTATGTAGTAGGCCATTTATAGTTTCATATAGCTCATACAGTATTACATAGGTTTTGTGTACATTTGAAGTAAATTAAATGCTACAGACCATTGTCATAAAGAGGAGCCTTCAGTGCCTCAATGGCACGATTTGGACTGATGCAAACTGGAACATGTTTAATATCTATCATGTTTTAAGGAAGAACAAAGTTACATTTTTTTAAGTTTTGGAGTTTTTAATACCACTTTTTGGAGTTGTTGAATTTCACTGCTAGACTGAAAATAGTTCATCTATCAAAAATGTCAAGCCACCAGCAACCTGTGAGCACTGATGAAGGGTTAGTGGATGACTAACACAAGCTGTGCAACAACAGGTGAGCTGCTCTGAGTGTCTGAGTGCCTTTACATCTACAAGGTGGAGCAATATGGTTGATGTGTCTAGTAGAGTGCACAGTGAGAGAATGGTGTTTTAAAACTCCAGCAGCACTGCTGTGTCTGATCCATTCATACCAGGACAACACTAACACGCCACCACCACATCAGTGTCACTGCAGTGCTGGGAATGATCCACCACCCAAGTAGTACCTGATCTGTGCTGGTCCTGTGGGGTCATGACCATTACAGAACAGACTGAAGGAGACTAACAAAGTATGTAGAGAAGCAGATGGACTACAGACTGTAATTGTAGAACTACAAAGTCCTCCTATATGTTAAGTGAAACTGATAAAATGGACAATGTGTGTAGAAACGATTAGGTGTACTTAATAAAGTGACATAAAGCCTAATAAAGCATGCTGGCTCATCCATGGTGCTGGGTCTCCAGGAAAATCTAGTGGGAGAGATTCCAGGTCAGAGATGGTGAAAGTTCACAGTGCTTGGATAAACCTGATTTCCATTTACAAAAGAAAAGAACCACGCATCAATAAAACATCAGTTCACCTTCGGCTACAGGCCAGCGAGAGCAAGCCTCTGTATAATCACAGCTTCAAATGTTATCGACACGCTGGTTTGCAGAAGCCGAGCATCCATTCCTCCTACTTCCTCAATGTCTGCCTGGCTGTGTTTTATTAAATAACCACTCTGAGCCCACCAGTGTGATGCGTTCTTGCCTCAGTGACAGCAGGGAAAACATTTGGTCAAAGAAATCATGTCATACTCAGCATACTGCCCTGGAAAGGCAGCTGTCAAAGGACTAACGTGCCAAAGTTGGTAAGGAAGTGACAAACACCATGTGTCAGTCAAAACATATTATGAAGTGGACATAAAACTATCATCTAGTAGTTCCAACTACTGGAAATCCTGGGCCTAGGAGAATCTGGGGGTCTAGGGGAACTTTTTGCCAGCCCTGCATTCGTGACACACAACACCCTTGACCTTACATACCATAATGTCATTATTTTGTTTTTCAGGGCTGAGACTGGACTCAGCAATGTGTATCCCAATTCTGGTCATGACCAGACCATGACCACTGGGGACTGAAAGAATACTTCCATGGGCACAAGTGACAAAGAAAGTCCTCTGCCAGGGCACTGGGTTTTTAAGCGCAGTGAGGAAAAGCCGTGGTCGTGCTGTAATCGTTTATGTTTTTCACTTTCAACTAGTATATATGCACTTAAGTAATCAGATAATGTCAAAGCTCTTGGTTGACATGACTCAGGTGCTGATCGGATTTCTACTTCGCAAACAGCCAATAACCTCGCAGAAAGCTGTGACATGAACTTCAAACTTTAATATGAAATAAACAAATCTTTACATTTTATTATGTCATTAGCAGGAAGTTCCTATCCATCGCGACGTATAAATGATACATTCAGTCCAAGGCAATGTGGGTTCAGGGCCTTTTGCTCAAGGATCCAACAGTGGCAAGCTTTGGCACAGGTGGGCTTTGAACCTGAACCTTCTGGTCCATAGTCCAGTACCTTACCGCCCAGTTTTTATTTTCTTGAGGAGTATTATACTGCAAATTTCAGGAGTCTCACAAGTGTTCGATAAGCCTTTAATCTGGCAATTCCGGGTTGCCAGATCACACAAGAGAATCTCACACCAGTTTAAAGTAAAATAAGCCCAAATGAAGAGACATCTTTACATAAGTGCACCTGGCAACCGTGGGTTTTTTCCACTCAACCTCTCAATAATTGGTTACACATGCACTGAGAAATCCGATTACTGAAATAAAATTCCAGTTCTCTGTATGGATTACTTAATCTTGATGTGTGCAGTCGGAATGTATAATATCAGAATAATTGCAGAAATGGACTATGATCGGATTATAAGCATGTGTAAACGCATTTCAGTGCCTCTTGGTGGAGAGGGAGGAGGGTAATGAACAGCATGTTTCTCTACAACACGCAAGCTGATAGTGGTTTGTGTGTGTGTGTGTGTGGGTATCTAGGGCATGGGCGGATGTAAAGGGCAGTCTGGAGTCCAGCCGCCTCGGATTGATAGGCTTGGAAAAGCAGGGAGCCCGGCGCCTGTATAGCAGAAGGCAATGCCGTCTCCGCAGATCAATACCACTGACTCAATCACATTTCACTTCGTTTTCAACTGGCTCCCTTTGCCTCATGACTACACCACCTCTTCATGAGCACATCGAGCAGTCAGTATGGCTTAGAATTGTGTTTATGATACACATGAGAGTTCGGTGGACGGTGTTGTAAGGTTTGATTGATGGCTTTCAGCAACGCCTGACTGAAGCTTTCAGCACACGCTTTCAAGATTGGTCAGATCTAGACCACTATGGATGGCAAGTGTATAATTTACAGATTATGGTATGGGATTATTATAACCATTCAGTACGGATTAAAAATCAGTTGTTAGTTGCTACTTAGAGCAAAAACTATCAAATATGTCACCAAAAAATATGTCACATTTTTATGTTAACAAACCATTACTGGGGTAAAGATTTATTTACGCTATTCTTCTCTTGCAATTTTTAATATGCTGCACTTATAAGGGGACTGATTAACTTAAATACTTCTAATAACGTACATATCAGCTATTACATACAGTGGGGACCAAAAAAAGTATTAGTCAGCCACTGATTGTGTGGCAAGTTTCCTACTTAGAAAAAGATGAGAGAGGTCTGTAATTTTCATCATAGGTACACTTAATATGAGAGACAAAAATGAGACAAAAATCCACGGAATCACTTGTAAGATTTTTAAAGAATTAAATTGACATCATGGTGGAAAATAAAGTATTTGGTCACCCAAAAACAAGAAGATTTCTGGCATCATAGACCTGTAACTTCTTAAGAAGTTTCTTCTGTGCTCCACTCGTTACCGTATTAATGGCACCTGTTTGACCTGTTATCTGATAAAAGACACCTGTTCCCCAGCCTCAAAAACAGTCAGACTCCAAACTCAACCATGGCCAAGACCAAAGAGCTGTTTGAAAGGACACCAAGAAGAAAATTGTTTAGACCTGCCACCAGGCTGGGAAGAGTGGAATCTTACAATAGGCAAGCAGGTTGGTGTGAATAATCAACTGGTGGGAAAGCAATTGTAGGAAAAATGGAAAAAAGACATACAAGACCATTGATTAATCGCACTCGATCTGGGGCTCCACGGAAAGATCTATCCCGTGGGGTCAAAATTATCATGAGAACAGTGAAGAAAAATCCAATATATAACACAGAGGGGAAATGATGACCCCATGACCGCAGAGAGCTGGACCAAAAGTAAACAAAGGCTACAATCCAGTAACACACTACGATGAGAGGGATCAGATCTGCAGGCCCAGAGTGTCCCCTGCTTAAGCAACATGTCCAGGCCCGTTGAGTTTCCAGAGAGCTATGGATGATCGAAAAGAGGTGGGGGCATATCATGTGGTCAGATGAACCCAATAGAACTTTTTGGTATAACAACTTCCAACCGTGTGTTTGGAGGATGCTGAATGCTACCAAGAACACCATACAAGGTGAAGCAAGGGGGTGGAAAACCTCATTGCTGTGGGGCTTGTTTTTCTGCAGAGGGGACAGGACGACTGACACGTGTTCAGGGAAAGAAATGAAAACAGGGGACGTTATGGTGAGATTTTAAGCCAAAACCTCATGCCATCAGTGAGAGCATGAAGATGAAAAAAGGGCTGGATCTCCAGCATGACAAGGGTCCCAAACACACCCACTCGGGCAATGAAGGAGGGCTTGTAAAAAAGCATTTTAATGTCCTCGAGTGGCCTAGCCAGGTCTCCCAGACTCAAACCCATAGAAAATTTTGGAGGGAGTTTGAAAGTACATGTTCCCAGCGAACAGCCCCAAAAACATCACTGCTCTAGAGAGATCTGCATGGAGGAATGGGCCAAAATACCAGTTACAGTGTGTTGCAACCTGCTGAAGACTTACAGGAAACGTTGACCTCTGTCATGGCCAAAAACAAAGTTTGATGTCACAAAGATGAGTTGAACTTTTGTTATTTACCAAGTAGTACTTATTTCCTCCATAATTTACAATTAAATTCTTAAAAATCCTACAATGTGATTTCTTGGATTTTTTACAGATCTCTCTCAACCCTTCTAAGTAGGGTAACAAACTGCCACAATCCGTGACTGACTAAAATTACTTTTTGCCCCACTGTATTAGGCGGGTGAATGAAAGGCAATATTGAAGTCCTTGTTTGGGATTTTTGTGAAGAAAGATTTCATTTACTGCAGCAGGATAATACCCCAAAAAACCGTCAAAGCCTTGCGTACAACAACTACTTGAAGACAAATAAGATCAGGAGTGCTTGATTCCTCAATTGTGTCATGGTAGGGTGAAGGTATCTTCCTTGTGACGCCATTTACGTATCATTCCACAGTTTTATGGTTAAAAATACCCTTTATTACATTACAGTAGCATAAAGAGGACTATGTGACTATGGGTAATGTCCATGCAAAATATATTTCAGTCTATTACCTGGTTTCATTGTCCAGTCAGTATGGACATATAGTCATAGGTGAAATTGAAATAAACACAAAAACGGTGGTTCCATTACAGATGCTTCATAGAATAATGCGGTATAGAACACACTGGGGATTCAGCCACAGAAAAACAAAAAAACAAGTACATTGTTCTCCCTAATTAAATATGAATCTAGCAAAAAAACCTCTGTTCCTGCCCCCTAGGCGAAAGCAGGGCGGCAGTCCGAAGATGCCACACTCAGAGCGAAAGCCAGTCCGCTGCTCTTTTTCCAGTCTTGCACTCCCCAAACTACACTCCTGCACTTTGCTTGAGAGGTAAAGGTCAGAAAATGTCATGCTTTGTCAGTCCAGCACGCTCTAAACGGCTCGCCTGAAGGGCACTGGCTACACGTTGAAAAAAGTCAAAAACTTCACAGTGCTTCATGCTAAACACTAGCATGGCCAAGAGCACAGCAGTAAAGAACCAAAACCACAATGACAACACCTTGATACAAACTGGTCTTGCCTGTTAATCCATATCTCAAAGCAAGCAGAACTCAAGCAGGAAACCATCGACTCTCATTAACACAATACCACTACCAATTTTTCTTTTCCAAGCACAGTTAAGAACAAAACTGTAGTACTGAATGTGAACGGGGCACCTTCTGGACTGAATTGCACTGGTGTGACATGGAAACAAGTGGCTGCACTGAAGACATCTTGTTCCCATACTTTCAGCCTCATGCATTCACTAGCAGACCCATTACAGGCTAAATGACTCCCATTAGAGTCTTTGTGGAGCCCAAGAACCTTTTCTCACTTTCACTTAGAAAGCTTCAGCTGGTCGGGTTACCAGAAAAGCCCTGTGGCCAAATTGTAGATTTGTACATCTATAAAGATGCAAAAAATCATGTGTCCTCAAAGATTTCTATTCAACATACTATTTTATATATTAAACAATATAGATGTAGATATTCTTCTTTAACTATTCTTTGGTAGGTCTTGATGCATGCTCAATAATCCAGGTAAGAAAATCTCATAAGTTTTGTCACTCATCTAAGTGACTTCTTCAGTCTCAGCTAGTTGGGAAACTTCCCCAATCTTATATACAGCACGTTGCATAACGACTGGTACCAGCACCATTGCATAACAATGGGACCGGTGATCAGTTTAATATGCAGATTGACATAACCATTAACGACAATGGCCACGTGTGCCATTCACACAGGATTGGGGAAGAGCTGCGATGGCTGATATGGAAGAAGTCGAAAAGAAGGCACTAATATCCTATTTAGGAACACCACCCAGCCATTGGTTCAGATATGTGGATGACACCTGGGTTAAAATTAAATCTCAGGAAGTGCCACGTTTCACCGACCACATCAACTCAGTGGACAAACACATTAAGTTCACCGGGGAGGATGTGAAGACCGGCAGGTTAGCCTTCTTGGGTTGTGAGGTTGTGATTCTTCTTGATCTTTAGCAAACTGCAGACGAGCAGCAATGTTCTTTTTGGAGTGCAGTTTCTTTCTCCTTGCAACCCTGCCATGCACACCATTGTTGTTCAGTGTTCTTCTGATGGTGGACTCATGAACATTAACATTAGCCAATGTGAGAGAGGCCTTCAGTTCCTTAGAAGTTACCCTGGGGCCCTTTGTGACCTCGCCAACTATTACACACCTTGCTGTTGGAGTGATCTTTGTTGGTCGACCACTCCTGGGGACGGTAACAATGGTCTTGAAGTTCCTCAATTTGTACACAATCTGTCTGACTGTTTATTGGTGGAGTCCAAACTCTTTAGAGATGGTTTCGTAACCTTTTCCAGCCTGATAAGCTTCAACAACTCTCAGAAATCTTCTTTGTTCGTGCCATGATACACTTCCACAAACGTGTGTTGTGAAGAGCAGACTTTGATAGCTCCCTGTTCTTTAAATAAAACAGGGTGCCCACTCACACCTGATTGTCATCCCATTGACTGATATATACATTAGATCTTTCCTTCATATTTTCTGCTAATAATGACATTCTAGAGTGGCCTTACATTGCTGGACAAAACTGATTAATTCATGTTGATGCCGCTATTAAATTATTGCTCTATAGAGAGCAGCATTAAAAGATCAGATCGCAAACATCATCATGTTGGCTCTTTGTGCTGGCCTTCATCAGACCAGCTTTGCTTTCATCACCACCTGCACTGAGCATGACCCACCAATGCTAATTAGCTCCAGTGTTACTGAATATAGCAGCAGTGCCATACTTCATCATTCAGCCCAACCCTGGTGGGAAAACACCAATTAAAAGAGCTGCAGCTGCAGATTCCACAGTGTGTGATTTACTTATTAAAGTAATGTAAAATAACAACTAACAGAAGCTACGTGGGCTAGTGGCTCAGTAGTCACGGTAAAGCTGTGAGGTCCTTAACCTCTTAACAGTTCATTGTTTGACAAAATAAACTAACAAACAAATTAAAAAACACAGACAAACTGAAACAAATAAAAAAGAATGACAAACTAACATACACATTAGAAATACTAACTAAATAGAACTCTAAAACAGCATTTTAAATTGAGAGAAAATAAATTTAATCTAACATGAAAACTAGAAACACTCTCATAAAATTTATACATTAAGTTCTTGCAAAGTACAAAAAAGAACAAACTTAACCAATAACCAATAACCAATTAGAGAAATTAACCAAAATAACACATAAAAACTAGAAATAGTGCTTCTATTACTAACAAAAAGAGACACATTTATTATTTACATTTTCTAAAAACAAAAAGGTAGAAATACATCAATAAAATAGAGGGAAAATGACCAAAATAACACATAAATTAAAAATAAATTATACCATGAAAACTAGCAGTTCTGGATCTAAAACGATCAAAAACAGACAAAATGGACGGCGAATCACTAATAAACTAAAATGAAAATATCCAAAATGAAAATAAATTCAAACAAACAAACACATAAAAATAGAAGGAATTCCTCCAAAACCAGCAGATAAAAAGAGGCTTAAATTTATGGTTCGTGCTCTTTGGAAAATACTGTGGATTAACTGAAATACTGATTTTTTTTTAAAAAGTCAATGCCATTGCTACAGCTTTGTTATACAATATAGTTTGCAATTTTATTATTGATTTATTCCTCTACAGATACTGAACACTGTATTTCAATCTAAAACTTTCTGATATAAAACACAGAAAAAAATTCTCGTTTCAAAAATAAGGAGACATACTGTTTTATATATAAGAAGATATTTGCACTGTATAGACAGTCACAATTATAGACGCTATTATCCGGAACAGCTTACAGAAGCGCTATGTATTCTTCTCAATAATCATCATTCATATTAACACAAGCATCCTACAGCCTAAGAACGCCAAACATCTAAAACCCAGTTTGTGGGCAATGATACAAACAACAAACGTCATAACAAAGGTTTAAAATAATAATAAATAACTGCATTTAGCTTGTTGGTTTATTATTAGCGTCATTTAAATCATTTCATCAAGTTGTCAAAACACTACTTTTGAAGGCCGTTATAATGTCTAGAACCTTGGTTGACTTCTTGATGCGTTTCCATAAAGAAAAGGAATCGATACACGCCTACATTTTTCCCCTCATCAAGGGATCCATACATAAGAATATGCAGATTAGAAACGCCCCCAAACGTGCACCCACCTACTTCCCCTGGTGAGTCAGATCTGCATGGCTTGCATACTGAAATGTGATAGGTGCTTTTTATTCTGACACAGTAGAGATGAACTATGAGCTTCCATTAGTAAAACTGCCAGTTATTTTCACCAGAGAGAATTTGAATTCTGTGATAATGTTCAAAGACTCACCACAACTGATTGTAGAGGCCATAAATCTGTCTAACTTTATCCAAAATAGGGAACGCTTAATTGGCAAAAGACTTAGTATTGTATTTTGCATAATCCTGAATCAACCCCACCAATCTCCATAGAAACTGAGCTGAATAATAACAACGTTTCAAATGCCTTGGGGTGTTTCTAGAATGCATGTAGTACACAAAGAATTTAGAGGGGCACATCTTTACCTCTCTGATTGCCAATCAGTTGTAGGAGCATAACTGTGCATAAAAATAAACCTGTTAAACTCAGCATCTTTCCAAATGCTTGATGGTGGCCTAAGACTTTTGCACAGTACTGTATATAATTATCCCTACCTCATATTCAGAAAGATGGTTATTTATTTATAGACCATTAATGACACCTAAGACTCTTTCACTCTTACAGCATGTATTCCTGCATTCCTCCACTCCTGATTTATTCCTCTATAAATACTGAACAACCTCCAGTCTAAAATTAACAGTACTAAATCTGAACTATAAAACTGTAACTATAGCAAGAAACTTAACTGTAGCTATAAAATTAATACAATGCTAAATACCTAACTGAAAACGTACTGAAAGAAGCCAATATTGTTATTATTGTTTAAAAAGAAATGAATTTTTATTAAATACCCAGGCAATGGTGGCTCCATAACTGAATTAAAAAAGTGCAAGTTACTGTTTTATTTTTTCTAAAAGAAAATAAAAGAAAGGAAAGGAAACAGGCCATTAATAATACCTGTAAAACCCTGGGTCATGACCCTGGATGGGTAGCGAGCCCCAAAAATGGGTTGCAGAGAAACGAGCAAATTTTAAGAGGCAATGAACATGTAGAGCAGGCCAGCAGAAGCTAGGCTAACCAGACAGTCTGGGTCACAGTGTTGTAACATAAAGCCTGCACAAGGGCAGCCTAAACACAAAGAAGAAACTTGCATTTCAAAGGACGTGGTTGCGGGCTTCACGCACTCCATCGAGACACTAACGTTGAATTCCATGCACTAGTTTCCCCCTGAGAAGTTTGCTTATCTGAATAATAAGTGGTGGGTGAAAAAGCTGTGACTTTGAAACCCCAGAATCAATAGCATCGCTGGCTAAACCAACATCTCTGGAGGAATCAGAAATGCTTCAGCTGATATGACAGCAAGCTGAAAACCTGCTACAAAAAAATAAAATGCTAATTCTGGATGGGGCTTTCTGGTGACTAACCACTGCTGAGCAAAACAAGTGTGTCATTGCTACTACCTTTCACAATGACATTCAGTGGTACCTCGGTTCTGGTCGTTAATTCGTTCCAGAAGGCTTGTCAAGAACCAAAAACATCGAGCACCGAGCAAATTTTCCCAAGGAATACTGTAATTAGAAATAATCCGTTCTAGACCCCCAGAAAATGTATTGTACAGGTGCTCCCTGATTTATGATGGGGATATGTTCCGACAAATCCATCACAAGTTAAATGTAACATGAACCAATGAGTTTAATATAGTCTATACTGTTTCATAGCAGTGCCTATTACACATTAACACTCACATTAACCTACAGTTGGCCAAAATCATTGTTTTATAATAAAGGGTTGAAAATCTCACGCCATTTAGTCAGTAAAGGATTGAAAGTGAAAATTAAAAGCAAAACACTTACTCTATTGGTGAACTCTGGGTGCTAGGATAGCTGCTAAGCTAACAGCAGCGTGTGTTCTGGAGGATTCAATTCCTGATTTCCTTTGGCGCTTATAAATAACCTTTTCATGACTTGTGGAGATTTATTTGCACTAAGAATACAGTACTGTAGTACTGTAAAAACAAAGAAAAGCACGATAAAGAAACGCTATTCTCTGAGAAAGGACTATTGTGAATCTGGGACTGTAGCCTAGTGGGTAGGGACTACGGGACTATGGACCACAAGGTCCAGGGTTCAAATCCCACCTGTGGCAAGCTGCCACTGTTGGGTCCTTGAGCAAGGCCCTTAACACACAATTGCTTGGATTGTAAGATTGTATCAATTGTAAGTCGCTCTGGATAAGGGCGTCTGCTAAATGCTGTAAATGTAAATGCAAAATGAATCGCTGTGTCATGAATCATGAATTGTGAACTGAAACGAGTCGCATGGCTCGGCGCATACAAGTTTAAACAAGTGCGCAGAGTGCCGAGCAACTGACAAGGACTGAGACATATGTTTCTAGTCAAAATGAGTCGAGAACCAAAGTCAACGAGTTTCGAGGTGGTCGAGAACCGAGGTACCACTGTACATGTGTGAAGTGGGATTCTCTGTCCGACTGAAGGCTAGTCCTCTCCTCATGTGAAACACAGCGGGACCAGACCATACAGAGCAGACAGGCTCACCAATCTCATTATGTAAGCGTATTTGGTTTGTGTTTTAGTAAACGTTCAGAGTAAGATGCAGTGTTTGTGTTGCCTGGGTGGTGTTAAAAGTCATGGACAAAATGGGGAAAAAACCCCTGCCTTACACGTTTTGCTTTTCAATGACATTGTGTAACAGAACAAAGGTTAAACAAAGCATAAAAAATAATGTGAACCTTGTAACACACAGCGCTTGTTAAATAATAAACACTATCTAAATCTAAATCCCTAAAGAATCAAATGTATTATCTCTGTGATTTACACTTTACATAAAAAGAAAACAGATAACATTAAACTAGGAATACTGCTGCCAAGTAAAGCAAAAATCTCTTTTACTCTTTCAGCCAAAAAAACACTTAGCGCTTTTATTAATGTTTATGGAACGTTCTAGAAGGTTTGTCTAGGAACCAGGTTTGCACTACAGTTCTCCAGTCCAAAGTCACTGATAAGAGTACAAATGACAGAAAACTTGTCCAGTGTCCAGACGCTGTGATATTGACATCTCCTAACAAAACATGACAATCTGACAACTACCGACCACATCGACCTCACGCTCGCTTCCGTCCCTCAAAAAGCCATTTGGAGCACGCGCATCCTGCTGAGACACGATCGATACTCTCAGGGAAAGTCTTGGCCGCCACACAGCCTCAGCAGAAAGCATTTACTCTTACCTTGGATCTTTCTGGATGCTGTCGATAGAGGGCGAGCGGGCGAGGGGGCCCTCCGGAGGCAGGGCAGGGCCTGATTTGCTGTAGGGAGACTCCACTGAGGAGCAGTACTGCAGGGTGCGGTACGGCTCGGCGTAGCTGGCGTAGCCTCCGCGAGGGAAGGTTCCGGCCGCATTCTGGCTCGCCGTTCGCTGGAGGGGGACGGAGTCGACACCGGGGGAGGATGGGGCTATGGCAGGAGAGGAGGGACGAAACAGAAAGGTCAGGAGTTGCTCACAGAACTGCTGGACAAGGTCTAAGTACAGGGTCAGTGGAAAGACAATGGAAAGAAAGAGACAGAAATGGATCGAAGACAATGAGGGCCGGAACATACAGAGCAGATGAATCACACAAACACAACTACACAACGTGGGTAAAGCAGACGCAATAATGTTTGAGTCATGTACCAGTGCAAGGAAAAGTTTGTGCACCATATAGAATATGGTTCTACATTAATTGCTCAATATACAGGATCTGATCGGATCAGCTGATCATCCAAACGCCAAGTATAAACCCATTCTGCCAAAACCAATACACAATTCACAGTACTCTGCATCGTTAAACTATCCTTTAAATCATTGCCGTCAAATGATTAAAAATAATTAATTGCAAACTGTGCTTTGTAGCATTAATCCAGAGGAGGATCCAGTCAAAGTCAAGTCAAGTCAGGTTTACTTAGATAGCGCTTTTTTACAATGGAGCATTGTCTCAAAGCAGCTTTATAATTACATATTACCTTCTAAAATCTAAGGCCAATCCCATACTAAGCAAGTCTAGGGTTGCAGTGGCAAGGAAAAACTCCCTAAACCTTATAAGGAAGAAACCTTGGGCAGACCAAGACTCAAAAACTGGCCCAACCTCCTTGGGCAGCCAAGACATTATATGTAAGAATTAAACTTATTCATTAATAATCTTATATTAATAGTTTTAATGAACAGAAGATAAATAAATATTAACAGAGAGAACAGATTTAAAATATAATAATTCATAATAACAGTAATGAAAATAGATACAAAAAAATTGAATATAATAATGTAAAAATGTGCATATATTTAGTTTGCTGCACGGAGTCACTGTAGGATCTTGTGTCCTCGATGGGAAAGTTTTTGGTGGCATGGCATCTTCAGTCAACTGGAGGAGGGAAAGAGTTACTGCCCTCTGTGGTCTGGGTAATGGTATGCTGGAAGCTGCTGTTCTGCCTTCTTCTATTCTAGGGACTGTGGTAGCCTAGCGGTTAAGGTAATAGACTATAGACTAGACGCTCCAGCAATCAAATCCCACCTCTGCCAAGCTGTTGTTGAGCAAGGCCCATAACCTACAATTGCTTGGATTGTAAGACTGTATCAGTTGCAAGTCGCTCTGGATAAGAGTGTCTGCTAAATGACATAAATGTAAATGTTCTATTGAAGGGACCTAAGCACATTTTCAACAAGCTCTGCACTGCCACCTCTGACCAGAGAGGGCGGCAGAGGGTTATAATGCAAGCTCGTTGTCATGCTGGTGAACTACATTGCCCAATAGCCATGGCATGGTCACATGGCTTACCTCAGTCAGCATTAATAGGCTGCACTTAATCATTACAAGCTGCACCTGGCTGACATGCTGTTTAAACTGGCCATGAGGCAGCGTCAGCGTGGCCTCTTTACATAAGATGCTGCCGGTAAATGGGTTGGGTGTTTGTGGAACAAGAAAGATTAAACAAAAGAAAGGAAAATGTATGGATTTGTACACAGTGAAGTTTGAAAGAGAGGAAACTAGGAGAATTGTAAGAAAAAATAGAAGTTTGATGAAGTGAAAAGGCAGAAATTGCTATGCCTTGAGTTGGGGAAAAGATAAAAAAAACAAAAACAGTAGAGAGAGGAAGAGAGATAAGGGCTTAGTTGAGAAGCAGGTTGAAAAAGAAAGTGAGAAAACGAGGGAGAACATTGAAAGCAGAAAATCTGGAAAGGAAAGAAAATGGAAGAAAGAAATGTCTTTAGTTTAAATAAGAAATTTTATTTGAGTTGAGATGACCCATCTGTGCCTCAGTTTGATTACAAGTTCCATTGTCTGTGAACACCATTTTGTTTCCTTCCGCCATTTTGTGCCGAGCCATTTGTTTAAATTTCCCACCGTTCACACAGCCCCTCCTTCTAGGTGTGCACATACTAGCTTCTACATGAACTGATCAATGGTGCAGAGGTAGCATGTATGCCTGCAAGCCCTGAGATCCCAGGATCAAATCCCCAGTCATAGTACCACAAGCACACACTTTCTCCTTCCCTCATGTGAATACTGACTTTTATTTAAAGCATATAATTTTTATATATTAAATATAGACTGGTTTTGCCTCTAGCACTCCCAGAGGGCAGAACCAGTATCACTCTGTCTGGGTCCAACCAGCTGCCTATAAAATATTATTACTGAAAGATATTGCATTTGGACATAATGCGGGAGCCAATTGTCTGAGACTACTAGTTTTTCATTTTCTACTACTATTTTTCATTTCTCTAATTTAATTTACCATTGTTTTAGCAATGGCATAACAACTTCTTCTTCTTCTTTCGGTTTCTCCCTTTATCAGGGGTCACCACAGCGAGTTAAACGTTTCCACCTTACCCTGTCCTCCACGTCCTCTACTCTGACCCCAACTCCCTGCATATCTTCATTTACCACAACCAAATAACTCCTCTTTGGTCTCCTCTCCGTCTCTTGCCTGGCAGACTCCATCTCCAACATCCTCCTACCAATATATCCACTATCCCTCCTCTGCACATGTCCAAACCATCTCAGTCTTCCCTCTCGAATTTTGTCTCCCAATTTTCCAACCTGTGCTGTCCATCTGATGATCTCATTCCTAATCCTGTCCACCCTAGACACTCCTAAAGAGAACCTCAACATCTTAAGTTCTGCCACCTCCAGAAATACAGGAAATTTGTATGCAGTATTAAAAAGCTGAAAACAATCAGCTTCTATAGGCTACAGTGGTGTGACCTTGCCTTACACTTGAGCAATAGCAGCATCTGGCAGCTTCATCGGGATCCCAAGCTGATCCTTCTACAGTCTGAAGAAGCTTGATCAGGAATGGTCTTTTTGGAAAGGTAGCAGCCAAAAAAACACTTTTTTGTGAAAGTCGTTGTGCTTGGCCTTAAGGGACTTCAGTGAAGTATATTCAGTGATGTGCGTTCTACTATTTGGAAAAGGCTGTCAATCATAGAGCAAGCAAGGTATGACTGGTGATATGAATAAGCCCACAAACAAAGAATTACATGTGAATGTAGGACATATACTGGGCCCCACAGCTGCCTTAAAGTGTAATGCCATAACAGGCTGTGTGTGCCTAAGTCAGAATATAGCTGTGCAGAAAATACCCATGTGTAGTGTGGAGGCACGCCTGGTTTGGTCAGGTGACAAGCTCAGACCCAGCCCCCACCCAGAGGAGCACTTAGGCTCAGGAACCCACACTGGGCAAAACAGTAAGCAGAAAACATATGAAAACTGTACGGATCACAGCCAGGCTCCTAGAGAAGACTCTTAGATTCAAATCACACTGCTGTCAAATGAATCTATTAGTATTAATACTAGCTCATATTTTACACTAGAAGTTTGCATATTAACTAAGGGAAACCTGCAAAACCAAGGCCCAAAATTAAAAATAAGTCAAGTATTGACATCCCTGAGGTGTACCACTCACAGTGGTCTGATAAAGGCTGCTAGCATAGCGCTGCAGGCTAAAAATAGAACATGACAAAAATGAATAGCAAAAGTGAGTTAGTTGACAGAATGCAGTGACGGCTCTTCCCGACAGCGGTGTATGATACGATTCAGCTTGAGCACTCGCTCATGAGTAATTGCTTGTCAGTGTGGATATAAAGCAGCCTTATTTTAGGTGCCACCAGTCTTTCATTTCCCCCCCTCGTTCCCAGCCTTGCTCTTATCAGTGACAAATTAGCATTAACATCTGCAGACAGGGACAGTCTGGAAGAAACCCAGACTTCATTTGAATCTGTAGCTCATGTAGCCTGTGCTAGATCGAAGTCCCCAAACGGAAATGACCCGAAAGGTCTTTCACCACTTTAAAAAATGACACAGGCTTGAGGAAGGGATGGGATCTATTTTACTGTTATGGCGATGCCTGGATGGTACCGATGACCACAGAGCTCAGGATCATAAATCTGAGCTCAAGACGATCAATAGACGCAAGGCTCCTCAACTCGGAGCTATTTCCATTATACTGAAATGAAACCACTATCTGAAATACAATGGCCTAGAGGGTTATTTTGGCTGTTTTGAAATGTTGAAATGCAATGGGAATGGGAAAATAAATCACTTGTGGATTGAGATGCACAACTGCTCTACTGGTGAAGGACACACCACAGTAAATAAATGTATACAGATCGTCCCCGATTTACAATGGCAATATGTTCCAACAAATCCATCGTAAGTTGGACTTATCATAAAGCAGGGAGTTTATACAGCACATACTGTATATATCAAAGCCTAGCCTACCTTAAACATGCTTAAACACTTCCATTAACCTACAAAACCATTAGCACAAAGCCTATTTTATAATAAAGTGTTGAATATTTCATGTAATTCTATGAATAATGTATTGAAAGTGAAACACAAAACAAAATGGTTTGTCCATTGTCATTGCTGCCCAGTTCAATATCTTGTCTGGCAGAAAATTTGACCGAAATTCAAAATTTAGAATATGATTCTCCCTGAATGTGTATTTCTGTGTATTAAAGACGGAAAATCGTAAACCAAAAGTCGAGCCTAGACTTCTAATAAGGAACACAGTGGAACCTCAGAAATTGGACGCCTCTTCACTCAAACAATTCGGACATCGAATGGTCCGTTTGAATTTTTAAAATAATATTTACATTACTTCTTATGGGGAGTTCCGACTTTGAACATATTTCAAATCAAACGGCCTTCTGGAACCAATTAAGCTCAAATTCTGAGGTTCCACTGTTCAGAGGTGACAGTGGCAAACACACTGAGACTAAGATGAGCCAAACCCAATGAGAAATGGATCCTCCTCTGGTAAAAACAGTACTTATGAATAAAACAGACATTTTGTTTAGCACTGTGTATAACAATTCTGAGGGGAGTGAGTGTGTCTGGGTGTCCAGGTAAGATCACTAATCATTAAATACTGGAATCAGACACTGATTTTCCCATAAGTAATAGAAATAGGGTTCTTGCTATCTGAATATTCACAATCTAAACCATTTTAAATAGCAGGATATTTTTTATTTGAATCCAGTTATTATTGCAATAAGTGACTAAATGTTGCGGATTCCTCTAAACTGTGTGTCAAACTGGAGACCATTCTATCTAGCACACTGCTACTGTGACTGACATTTCTCTGTCAGACTGATCTTTCGGCGACTTTCATGCACCATTAGAGCTTCATACCTGAAAGCAGCAACACAGTGTCAGCCGACCCCAAGGTCAATCCTTCATTCTGCATTTATTTACACACTATGTAAATAGTTCGGCCAGTTTTGACTGATCAGTTTTGATCTGTTTTGACTGGCAGTAGTACCTGCTCTATTGAAGAATAAATACAGAAACTGCCCTTGACACAGATGTGCAACAAACAATCATACAAACCTGTCTTTGCTTAGATATAGCGGGCAATTACTCACACTATCACAATTAGCCTGCAGCCAACTATAGCCATTTAATTCCGTTTAGTAGTTGTTGAATACAGTACGAGTAAACTGGTGCACTTCTAACCAACACTTTCAGCATGAACTGCAAATATCACCTTCATAAGAGCCTGACCTCAGTAACAGTCTCATGGCTGAATCCACACAGTTATGTTCACACTCTAGTGAAAAGCCTTTTCAGAAGAGTAGAGGCTCTTGAACCAAGTCCATGTTAAACCCTATGGTTTGGATCATGTATTGTTGTGCTAGCAAAGCAGCCCTGGTAATTCAGTGGTAAGAGCCAGCTGCTGTAAATGTCAGCTATTGAGGACCTGAATTTGAATCTTGCAATGTGAGACTTGCAATGTAAATTCTGGTTCTACATTTACAGAACCCTGTGCCGTACCAGCATCGTCAGTGAGTTTAGCCTTTAGTTAATCAAAAACCCTTCAACTCTGCTTTGCTGTACATTATTTTTTACAAATTTCTTTTACAGTTTTCCTTTTTCTTATTACTGAGACTATTTATTGCGACTTTCCATTTATGCTTTCATCGGTAATGCAAGAAGTGTACTAGAATACTGGCTGCAGCTTCCCAGGCCTTACAACAAGAGGTGAATTTGAACTACTGCTGAATCGTCCGAGGCAATATCATGCCTCCAATCGGCACTCCACACCCAAAGAACATTTAATTAATTCATTGATTTAATATGGCTTCTGTTTCAATTGTTCCCTGTGCTGAGTGTGAATTGCAAGGTCATGGCAAGATATTAGATTAAACATGCCATTGTTTTAGCAATGGTATAATGACCACATATAATTATTTATATCAGAATACAACAAAAAATACAGGAAAGTTGTATGCAGTATTAAAAAGCTGAAAAACAAATCTGAAAAAAAAAAAAACAATTTCTCTAAGCTACAATGGTAAAGGTTTAGTGTGACCTCCAATTACACTTGACCAGTAGCAGCATCTGGCAACTTCATCAGGATGCCAAACAAGCTTGATCAAGAATGGTCTTTTTTAAGTGTAGCTGCCAAGAAACCAGTTTTTCAGATGGAGAGCAGGGTGAAAAGGTGAGATATGCTAAAGATCACAAAGACTGGAATGAAGATCAGTTGAAAAGAGGATTATGGAGTGTCGAATTCAGATCAAATCTTCAACCAGATATGTGGTCATTATACCATCTCAGAAACAATACATCTAATACTAGCCTAAATATTTTTGTACAGTACTATATGTTATTTATATGGGTTACTCTCCGACATTGAAGAGAACGTGTTTGCTACTACAATTGTGCTCCACATCCTCCGGAGGTAATTCTAGACAGTCCAATCCCAGAAATAACAGACTGGTATCATTTTGTAGCACTAGCTACAATGTTTCAGCACTTTTTCAATAGGGGCATCACTGTGCTCTCACTGTTCATGATCTCCACTCAACAGGCTCCTTTCTTTTATTTCAGTACAGGCTCTTAACCATCAGTCCTTGGCTGTAATTCAGCAGGGCAGAACCAGTTCAAAACAGACAACTGGGTTTATCGTGACCTTGCAATTCTTTAATTAACACCCATTCTAAGCTACTCCACTCTGTGCTTTGAAAACACAGTTAGCCTGGGCTGGTGCCAGCATGAAGGTCATTTGCAGATAACGGCTCTCTTTCAGTTGCTGTTAAATCTCTGTTCATGTTAATAGTGCTTACTATTCTCAGGCCTAATTGGTCCACTGAGCATCAGACATATGCTTAAGGTGTGAGAGGAAATTAGTGGCCTGCACTGGACTGGATGGCATTCAGAGATTGCACTGTTTGAATCACGAAGGATCACCATCATGAACGGTCTGACGAAGCAAATACACCATGCATCTAAAAACAATCTGCTTCCAGATTACACATCTCTCATAAATCGTAATTTCACTTTCCATGCGGTTTTCGCATCTGCTCTTTCAAACGTCTCAACTTTTCCGAAATCTGAGGACGTAGAAGCTTTCAGAAGTTCCAGGAATGTATCTGAGGATGATATACACTAATAAATGATACATAATGTAATCATAAACACCACTCACTGTCTGTACCAGGAAATCACACCTCTCAACAGACGTTTCGATTGAATCACTTGAAATGGTAATTCCATTGCAGCCACTGACCATGTATGCTTGCCTTCTAGATTTAAATCGCATACACCGGCTGTACCTTAATACACAACACCACAGCGTCAAATTCCACTACCAACAAATGACAACCATGCTTATTATTATGATCAGTTCTTCAACCTGTTCTTCCTATTGACTAGTCTCTACACTATCAACCTTATTACTGGTATAAAGTGGACACAATCTCCATTCATTCCATTCTATATCAACTCTGGTAATTAACCCAGAGCTCCACAGATGAATCCTCCAGGAACTGGAAGTAGGCTGTGAGGAGGCATCATGTGCCACATGATCAGGGGAAATCAGATATGTATCGAATGAGCAGAATGTCCAGGTTTCAAGCCCCAACACTGCCAAACTTTTGAGCCCTTGAACAAGGCACTTAACCCACAACTGCTTGAGTTGCTCAAGACTGCATCTATTGTAAAACGCTCCGGGGGAAAAAAAAAAACATCTGCTAAATGACTATACAGTCTGCTTCAACCAGGAGGCTGGAAATCCTATCAACTAAATTTATGTCATTTAGCAGACACCCTTATCCAGAGTGACTTACAACTGATATATTCTTACAACTCAAGGACTGTTGCTCAAGGACCCAAGAGTGGCAGCTTGGCAGAGGTGGGATTTGAACCCTGGACTTCCTTGTCCAGAGTCCAGTACCTTAACCACTAAGCCACCACAGTCCCAAGTACAACTTATCTCTTATGGCAACACCCATGAAGCTCATTATGACTTGGTTTGTTGTGGTTAAACCTGTCCAACTCTGTCTTGCTGCCTGCTTAGAGGTGGTGACCTGGACACCCAGTGCTTACCTGCAAACAGCACTCCAGACCTGACACCAGGAAAAGCTCATGGTAATCCCAATCTGGGTAGGATATTTTAATTTTAGGACTTTTAATATTTTGTCTGAAAGATCACTTGCCTAACCTCTCAGCTAAACATGTTCATTTGCAGTGTTCCTACTGTGTTGAGCTCTTGGTGACCTAGTCCAGAAGTTCTAGGGGTTAGAATAACAGTACGTTTGGGACCCTAGGAGGAGCTGGAATCTGTAGGTAGACACTGAAAATATTCTACCAACAGTTTTAACTGTGTTGCTACCATGATTTTGTCAAGTAGAAGTACCAATACCCCCTAAACCCATTACACACTGGATTGCTGGTCAGGATCATGTAAAATAGTTCAACATTTACTGCATACTTGGAGAGAGTGGGCTCATATTTTGGGTTAAACCTAGCCTGAATATGTAGGTGGACAGCAAACTGCACTCTAGACCTGACAAATTGATGACTTCTGGTAACCCCTGTTTGGGGAGCCAGATAGAGAAGCATGGATTGATCTTCTCAACCTGCCACCATCCCATTCACTAAGCAAAGTGGTGGGATTTTAGTAATGTGTTTTCCTTCACATAAAGATTTCAGACTTGCATTTAGTCTCTTCTCAAGACTGCTTTAGATACAATTTCAGCTGTCCCTAGATTACCACTTGTCACACTCTATGAGATGTCGTGCGTATCACGTTATTCATGTCAGATTATATGATGCAGAATCTTCAATGATAGCCTTGAGAGGCAAGAAAATTACATTCTTCTTCTCCATCAATCAGATGGCAGCTGATGTCACGTGCTAAAAATGGGGTCGCATAAACAAAAACAAGCCCTTGGCGTAGCAGTGGTGTAATAATATTCTCCCTTGACAAGGAAAAACAAGATTAAAGAGGAGAAGAAGAGCTTGCAGTGTTTGAGAGTTGATAGGGGTTTATATGCCCATTCTCCAAAGCCAGCCTGAGGTCATTTTGATTATTATTTCTACCCATTTTTCTGCATATATGCTAGTAATGTGATTTCATGTCACAGTACAGTATTATGCAAATGTTTTGGCACCCCTGGTCAAATGACGTTGTTGCTTAATGTCTAAAACGCAAACCTTTGCAGAGAACAAACTTGCAACACAGCAAAATTTCAGCAAATTTGAAGCATTTTTAACATATTGAAATGTGCAAAATTTTGGTCTGAAGGAGAATAGGCTCCGCCCCTCAGAGAAAGTGAGGTTAAAACATGAAAACAAAACAAAAACCACAGTGATGGTTCAGTGATTAAGGCCTAATTTGAGGTGACTCTGGATAAGAGTTTCTCTTAAATACTGTAAACGCTAGTGGATTATCCAGAAAGGGGTCAAAAAATATATCAGCTACAACAAGAGTCTTTTGCACAAGACTGTAGGTCCAATTGGTCCAAATCACAGAGCAACATACATCTAAACATTACATCTTTACTGTTACTAAGGAAAAACAAATCTATTTTTATTGAAACAGTGTACTATGTGTAAAAATAGCAGTATTATTTGCGAAACTGATTCATGAGTTACATTCAAATGAGTCATTTCTATGAGTGCTTCATGAATCAGTCGCTGAATCATTTTTATGTCTTGAGCACCAACAAAAGTTTGGCCAATTTGCTGAAGTCTGCAAATTGCAGACTCCTCCAACTGCAGGAGCTGTGTATAGGTCCATCATTCCACCAGTTATTCTTAAACACAGATGACTTACAGACAGTACATGCCAACATTGATGAGCCCAAACCCCTGGTCATGCAGAGGAACCGCTCTGGATCACTGACTTTATACTGGCTAGTGTTTTATGATTGTAGCCTTTTAGCTCTCATTTATGGCCCTACTCCACTTTTATGAGGTAATTTTTTTCCACTACTTCCTTGACCCTCAATTTGCTCAGTTCTCTACTTTTTATTAGACAGACACTAAAGAGAGAAAATGACATGCGTAAATGTTAAATGGTTTGTTCTGGGGTGATTACTTATGTTAGTGGTTTTATTAGCTTAGACTGTGCCATTTCATCACCCAGAATGGGTAATCAAACAAAACGTGTCATTCGCAGCCCTTCCTTTAATGTGGGAATCACGTTATCATGTTGAGTCTGGGAGTTTTTTTTTGCTTCTGAGAGATTTTATGAAATCTTCGACCCCACGCGGGATTGAGTAAGACATACCGAGGGGTGAATCAGGCTTCACAGGTAAAACCTGCTGAATAATGCATTACAACTCAGCTTGGTCTGAATATTACGCAGAAGTTATTCTAATCATTCTGCTGCAGCCTCTGGAGAAGCTTCAGGCTTGAACTCAGACCTGCATGCTCCTGTGGGGACTGTGGGGGTTTCATTCAGACTGAGACACACCTCAAACCCAAACAAGTGATCATATGTCTTTACCAGAAGTGAAACAGTTTATTTAAATATAATTTAAGTGAATTTATGTAGTGCTTTTTATAGACAGTGCTGCTGCCTGACGGATAGTGTTGTAGCACTCTAGTCTGGTCTGAAGACCATGAACAAGCAGTCTTGTCTCGGTCACGGGGTAAGGTGGACACAGAAAATGTTGTTAAGTGCAGTGGGTCTGTATGAGGTAACGTTAATTATGAACTGAATTTTTTTCATTATTAAATATCAACAAATATCAAATTTAAACAGAATAATCAGTCCTTTCTCAACATGCCTAAATAAAAGCAATCATCTGTTACTGCTCTTCTCGTTCAGTGTCGTTCGGTTTTATTTTGAATCGACTGATGTTCAGACAAGTCTGCATTTTTACCCACTGGTTTTACTTTATCATGTCTGCAAAATCTGGAAATATTAGAGTGGTGCTTGAAAGTTTGTGAACCCTTTAGAATTGTCTTTATGTCTGCATAAATATGACCTAAAACATCATCAGATTTTCACACAAGTCCTAAAAGTAGATAAAGAGAACCAATTTTAAAAAATCTGACAAAAATATTATACTTGGTCATGTATCTATTGAGGAAAATGATCCCAATATTACATATTAGTGAGTGGCAAAAGTATGTGAACCTCTAGGATTAGCAGTTCATTTGAAGGTGAAATTAGAGTCAGGTGTTTCAATCAATGGGATGACAATCAGGTGTGAGTGGGCACCCTGTTTTATTTAAAGAACAGGGATCTATCAAAGTCTGCTCTTCACAACATGTGTTTGTGGAAGTGTATCATGGCACGAACAAAGGAGATTTCTGAGGACCTCAGAAAAAGAGATGTTGATGCTCATCAGGCTGGAAAAGGTTACAAAACCATCTCTAAAAAAACTCCACCAATTCACAGTCAGACCGATTGTGTACACATGGAGGAACTTCAAGGACCATTGTTACCCTCCCCAGGAGTGGTTCGACCAACAAAGATCACTCCAAGAGCAGCAAGGCGTGTTGTATGTTGTTTTGTAGTTATATTTGCGAGGTCACAAAGGACCCCAGGGCTCTCCAAAAAGACCATTGCTGCTTGTCTGCAGTTTGCTAAAGATCACGTGGACAAGCCAGAAGGCTATTGGAAGAATGTTTTGTGGACGGATGAGACCAAAAATAGAACTTTTTGGTTTAAAACAAAAGCGTTTTGTTTGGAGAAAAAAAAACACTGCATTCCAGCATAAGAACCTTTTCCCATCTGTGAAACATGATGGTGGTAGTATCATGGTTTTGCTGCATCTGGGACAGGACGACTTGCCATCATTGATGGAACAATGAATTCTGAATGATATCAGAGAATTCTAAAAGAAAATGTCAGGACATCTGTCCATGAACTGAATCTCAAGAGAAGGTGGGTCATGCAGCACGACAATGACCCTAAGCACACAAGTCGTTCTACCAAAGAATGGTTAAAGAAGAATAAAGTTCATGTTTTGGAATGGCCAAGTCAAAGTCCTGACCTTAATCCAATCGAAATGTTGTGGAAGGACCTGAAGCCAGTAGTTAACGTGAGGAAATCCACCAACATCCCAGAGCTGAAGCTGTTCTGTACGGAGGAATGGGCTAAAATTCCTCCAAGCCGGTGTGCAGGACTGATCAACAGTTACAGGAAACGTTTAGAGGATTGTTTTTTGCTGCACAAAGGGGGGTCACACCAGATACTGAAAGGCAAGGGTTCAAATACTTTTTTTTCATCACAAAATATGTAATAATTGGATCATTTTCCTCAATAAATAAATGACCAAGTATAACAATTTTGGTCTCATTTGTTTTTAAACTGGGTTCTCTTTATCTACTTTTAGGACTTTGTGTAAAATCTGAAAATATTTATTCAGAAATATAGAAAATTCTAAAGGGTTCACAAACTTTCAAGCACCACTGTATTATAATGTTTTCACAATAGAAATGGGTAGATTGATTGATCTTGGTCCTTATGTGACAGTTTTGCCATGCCACTGCCTCTGGCTTTTAATTAGAGGTCTAGACCTATTGCTATATAAAGCTGGGTTGTTACCAGTGTCAATTTTGACAGCAATTGTTGATTTAGTTTTAGTCAGTCTTTTGACTAAAGTGTAATTTAGTTTTATAGTCATAATTTAGTCATGTGAATTACTTTTAGTTTTAGTCTAGTCTAATCTACGGTAGATTCAATTGAATAAATATGAAAGGTTTTATCAAATATGAAAGGGTGCAATACGTAAATGCTTTTATAACATTTCCCTTGAATTATTAGACGAAAAGAAACACCTATTAACCAGTTATGGAACACATTGAAATACATGGAACTTATTTTATATTATTCGCTACCCAACTCGTCCCGCCATTCCCCTATGCTAAAGTAGTTATGATTGGATCTCTTCCCTCCCTACTTGCCCCTACCCTTCACAAAACTAAATCAGATCTGATTGGATGTTGTCTCTGCCAAACATTTACGTCTTGTATTTATTAGCTGACAAAAGTGTCAAGTCATTTCATCCTAGTTTGTCCTTTTTCATTCATTTTAGTTTAGCCATCGTGTCATTTTCGTTTGGAAGAAAGGGTTGTTGATGAAAACTATGACGAAAATCTTTCATCAATGAAATGAACACTGGGGTGTTACTATGTGTAACCAATCAGCAAATACCAGTACGGCTAAGCCTCCCCAAGTACAATATGTAATGCAACTACCTTGGGTTCTGCTGTGAAGTTTAACGTACAAAGCACAGTTTCCATTTTCCAAGTGCCAAAAGTTAAGGCTCCATGGATTTGAGATCTAAGGCAGAAACAAGGATTGCGAGCCTCTCTTATGCACTCTTAATTTAGTGGGAAACTTTGACGATTTTGTTTTCTTTAGGTGAAATGCTGCAGTTTATAACCTGCTGTTGTGCAAGCTCCTTCATCTTCAAGAACCACTTTAGGCTCCTTAACAGAACTTGCCTGATGGGCTAAAAATCAAGGTCTGTTTCGCTCAGTCATCCTTTTGAAAAAAATAATAAAAGCTCAGTGTCGTTATTCAAGTCCATTATTTATCAAATATAACAGATTCAAGGAGAGGGAAAAAGTGGATTGGCTTAAAAGGTTTATGCAAAACAGCCTCGCTTTGAAATGAGTCATGTGTCACATTAGCCGTCTTTGATGAAACAGTTCTACAAAGTAAAAAAAAGTAAAAAAAAGAGCAAACACTCGAGTTCGGCATCTTCTCTCTTTCTCACTTGAAGGTGCAAGTGTTTGAATAAGAGATCGGAGGGAGAGGAGGGAGGCGTACGCTCTTCCTCCCGGGGTCGGGTTAATCCTTCTTTTATTTTCGAAATGAGCCTTTCCAGAACGTTCTGAGCAGCCGTAGCGCAGGAGTCCTCGTGCCTCATGCCGCATACCCTAATTGACTTTATTGAGGCTGAATTTTCGAGCTGAGATAGTACAGTCCTTGCACAATGATGGGCATTTATGGAGAGCAGTCACGTGAAAGGTGCTGTCAGTTCTGAAGAGCTAGCCCAGACCTGCCATTAATGAACAAAGCAGCTAAACATGATGAATTACACCTGAGGAAACGTGACATATTGGAGTTCTGGAACAGGTGGTGGCACCGTAATAAGAAGTAGAGCCTTATGTAATGAAGAAGTGCATCTATGACTGTGATGCAGGCTGTCAAACAGCTGGCATGCCTATTTATAAGTGGTACAAGACAGCAATAGTGTTTCTGGTAGCTGCTGATTAAACTCGGAGGAGTTTTCAAGCGTTTCAGGATTTCTTATGTGAAGCTCAAGCTCAAGTCGCAACCGGGTTCAACTCAGATCTCTGAACTTTCAAACTTGCTATTGTATACTTGAAGTCTGTGGGATTTTAGCTTAATATTTAAAAAGCCAAGTCTGATTAAATGAAACACACTAATTATCAAAATGACAGGACCGCAGATGTCTTTGACTGTCTTAAACAAATAGAAACAAACAAAGGGTATTTACACAGGGAAACCTGCCACCAAAAGTACTATCCATTTTTCATTTTTTTATCCCACTACCCAACTTATGAATAGCTGGCATTATAATGGACGGAGTTTCAAAAACTTGATCTACATTACTTAATTTAACAAAATTTTAAAGTCAGTGAGCAATGAGAATACCAAACAGCCATGGTTTCCAATCTGGGGTCCAGGCACCCCTGAGGGGGGCGCCAAAACATCACAGGGGGGTGTGTGAGGCTTTGTGTGCTCTGAGTTTGTCAAAATATGAGCTACACACACAGGATCAGAAATTCCACTGTAGCACTATATCATACAAACATAACTGAAAGTAGGATAGTAGGGGAGTATTCATAATCCGATCATTTCTTGAACAAGCTACATTCAGACACAGTTCAACTTTAATAATAATTACATAACAGTAAAATGTGTTGTTTTTTACTTTTTGTTAATAAGCTGACTGGTTTGTTACAAAGCTTTAAACACGACAAATTCACTGGAATGTCAATGGAAATACCAAATGGGAAATTTAATTGGTTTCTTAACTCTTGAGTTTATTATTTCTCAGAATTTCATTGTTGCTTAGCAGCAATAGTGGTTGCTTAGCAACTGTTATTGTAATGTATGTTTTCACATGGTTGCATGTCTGTAGTGTGTGTTAGAAGTTTCTGTATTTCTGCAAAAATATGGCGTAAGACTTTGTCAGACTTTCACTTATCAGTAGATAAAAAGAACCCAAGTAAGTAGATAAAAAGAACCCAATTTAACAAATAAGACAAAAATATTATACTATTTTTATTGAAGAAATGTATCCAATATGACATAGTCCTGGCCCAGATGCAGCAAAACAAGCCCACAGCATAACACAACCGCTACCATGTTTCACAGATGGTATAAGGTTCTTATGTTGAAAGGTTATTATTTCTACAGACATAACGCTTCTCTTTTAAACCAAAACATTCTATCTCGGTCTCATCTGTCATCAAAACGTTTTTTTTTGTCCTCCTTGCAATCCTGCCATGCACACCATTGTTGTTCAGTGTTCTCCTGAAGGTGGCCCCATGAACGTTAACATTAAGAGAGAAACGTTTAGTTGCTTAGAAATGATCCTGGGTTCCTTTGTGAGCTCTGTACTCTTACATGCCTTGCTCTTGGATTAATCTTTGTATGTCAATGTCTTTGGAAGATCACACCATTAAGTGTTCGAATTTTGGGGCTAAAAAAAAATTTTAACTGACCGTTTGAATTATTTGAGTGAAGAGGTGCTACAATTCCACTGTAAACTCAAGACAGAAGTCCCACTCCCACTCTACATGTGAAGGTTTGTTAGCTGACATAGCCGTTTAGCGTCTATCTAGTCAACTAGCTAACAGCAAATGTTAATGATAGATGTCTGAATTTTGGGGCTAATTGCTATATAACTGATGATATGATTATACATCTCAAGATTAATTACAGAATTCCTATTAATATTTGAGTATGTGTACCTACTTATATAGTATATAGCTAGCTAACTAGCCAACTAGATAACATATTAGCCAATGCTAATAAGGAATAACTTATTTCGTGTTTAACCAGCTAGTTTGGTTAATGTTAGTAATCATTTCCATTTGAAGACGATTTGCTTGTGTGTGACAACTTAAAGACTTGTTAGTGGTTCATAAAATGCATATTCATTCGATTTATATCTAGCAGAAGTTGTGAGCATGCAAATATCGGGTGCCCCTGACCCACTATTTCAAACCAAAACATACAAAAAGACAAACCGAAATCTTGCGTTTGTGCCTCATGGGCTTTAAATTTCAGTCTTTCACGAAGCGAACCTTGTTTCCGAAATAATACGGTCATGCACGGGCTTAAATCAGACTCAAAATGATCCACTTTAATGAGCACCAGACTCTCAGAAAAAAAAAATCAACATGACAAATAATCTTATGACAAATAACCACAGTGTCAGCAGCTCTCTAATCTATTCAGCAAAGGCTTGCGGGAGACTTATGCATTATACATTTCCATTCATAATGTAAGTGCTCATATAGCAGCTCTAGCCTTAGAAATTTAATCCTGAATCTCAGACTTTGTTCTGTGTAAGAAAACAGTGAGTGAGTCATGCGTGCATCTAGATTCTCTATTCATCTTAAACTTTTTGCTTTGGGCTCTATAGGACAGAGTCATAAGTAAAATTATAGCATTTTTTAATAGCAATATTATTAACATTTACTGTCCGGAGATGTCGACTTTTCGTTAGCAAAATCAGTCACACGATGACAGTGAAAGAGTTTCAAAAGAGGAAAACCACAATTGTCTCTCTCAACGTGTCAGCCAGTCAGCTGATGCCTTTAAGCAAAGGCAACAGTTTTGAAAAAGAATCAAATCTCCGAGGCAAATCATGAGCCCAGTGAAGCAAAGGTCACCAAAACATGCTCAGGAGAGAAATATGACACCTGCAGACCCCCATTAGAAGAGCCTCTATAGATTTTTATTTGCCCAATTGAGCTAGGTGAAGGAGAGTTGACATTTTGTCTGCAATTGCTCAGAGCTCGCATTGCATCTCTGTTGTGGTCGTCACCTTTCGACACTGAGACATACTTGAGGAGAATGAGATGTGCAGCCTGATCTTCTCTGCCTATACGGTTTTAGTTTGTGTGTGAGGAGCTACCACCTATTTTGGAAATAACCATGACCCATGTTGATGTTTTGAATAATTCGAACTTCTTATATTAGCATGAAGTCCTTATTTCCTAGGTGAGCCCTGTTTATTCAAAAATGTGAGATCTAATGAAAAGCATAACACTATTTATTTAAACGTCACACTGTTGCATTCATACGATAATAAAAGATACTATTTTACAGGGCTTTTTAGAAAACTTGTCATATTGGGGCACACCCAGAATTTAGAGGGCACAGCTGTACCCTGTTTAGCAATCGGCCACTGAATATTTAGTGCCTGTAGTGAATTTGTGTTGTGTGTGCTGTAGTTCTGCTCAGCAATCTAGGATAAAATTTACTTTTTCTGACTTATTTTTTTTTTACTTCTTCAAGAAAATTATTTTCTTTCCATCTAGCTACAGTGGTGCTTGAAAGTTTGTAAACCCTTTAGAATTTTCTATATTTCTGCATAAATATGACTTAAAACATCATCAGATTTTCACACAAGTCCTAAAAGTAGATAAAGAGAACCCAGTTAAATAAATGAGACCAGAACATTATACTTGGTCATTTATTTATTGAGGAAAATGATCCAATATTACATATTAGTGAGTGGCAAAAGTATGTGAACCTAGGATTAGCAGTTAATTTGAAGTTGAAATTAGAGTCAGGAGTTTTCAGTCAATGGGAAGACAATCAGGTGTGAGTGGCACCCTGTTTTATTTAAAGAACAGGGATCTATCAAAGTCTGCTCTTCACAACACGTTTGTGGAAGTGTATCATAGCACAAACAAAGGAGATTTCTGAGGGGCTCAGAAAAAAAGTTGTTGATGCTCATCAGGCTGGAAAAGGTTACAAAACCATCTCTAAAGAGTTTGGACTCCCACCAATCCACAGTCAGACAGATTGTGTACAAATGGAGGAAATTCAAAGAACCATTGTTACCCTCCCCAGGAGTGGTCGACCAACAAATATCACTCCAAGAGCAAGGCGTTGTAATAGTTGGCGAGGTCACAAGGACCCAAGCGTAAACTTCTAAGCAACTGAAGGCCTCTCTCACATTGGCTAATGTTAATATTCATGAATCCACCATCAGAAGAACACTGAACAACAATGGTGTGCATGGCAGGAAAAGTCCTGACCTTTACCCAATGGAAATGTTGTGGAAGGACCTGAAGGGAGCAGTTAATATGAGGAAACCCACCAACATCCCAGAGTTGAAGCTGTTCTGTACAGAGGAATGGGCTAAAATTCCTCCAAGCCGGTGTGCAGGACTGATCAACAGTTACAGGAAACGTTTAGTTGCAGTTATTGCTGCACAGGGGGGTCACACCAGATACTGAAAGCAAAGGTTCACATACTTTTGCCACTCAGTAATATGTAATATTGGATCATTTTCCTCAATAAATAAATGACCAAGTATAATATTTTTGTCTCATTTGTGTAACTGGGTTCTCTTCATCTGCTTTTAGGACTTGTGTGAAAATCTGATGGTGTTTTAGGTCATATTTATTCAGAAACATAGAAAATTCTAAAGGGTTCACAAACTTTCAAGCACCACTGTATAATAATGAACACATCATTACTAAGAATGCGGAAATATATTCTAAACATATAAGTGATTGAACTGCAGTATAAAAGCGTCTGAAATATAGGCCTTACATAAGAGATGCTAATGTCAGAATGAGCACATGTTCAGAGGCTCACCCTCCCAACAGAGTCCTTAAATCACTAGTTCAAATACACTTTAATCTTTCCGACTTGAAGGAGAGCCACATGTAAATCCCCCGTCACTAATACCTTTATGTGTAACTAAACAAAAAGAAATATACACAATTAGCAGCTAATGGGATTAGCACGATTTACCTGACTTGAAATCTAGATTAGTCAAGTGATTAACTAATGTGGAAGCACTGCAGAGGATTTTTATGGCATGATACAGCAGAATCAATGCTTTTCAGAGGCAGCAACAGCCTGGTGTAGCTGTAATGAGGTCAGCACTCGGCTCTGAGCAACGTCATGCCGGATTCCTGTGTAGTGGATTTGTGCAAAGTTTGATGCTAGTGCAATAATTACTAAAGGTTACCCAGATGGAGATTGAACCATTTATATATTATATGCCCCTAAGACTCATGGTATCAGAGGGATCTTACCTGTGTTGGTACGGTAGGTCCCAGTGTGGCCTGGGGGAACAGGTTCTGCTTGACTCTGACTCAGGCTCCTCATCGGGCCTTTCTGGTAAACCCGGTCCTCATAGATGGGTTCAATGTGGTGCTCGGGGGACTGCAGGGGCCTCAGGTCAGACCCTGTGTGGCTGTGTTGGCTGCTGTATGAGCCCCGAGATCCTGCCAGAAGAAAATAATGAGTTAAGCTACGCTAAACAAAATCGCAGTATTAGAAGAAGAGTTAAAAATACAGAATTAGGTAACGGGACCCCTGGACCAGTTTGTTTGTTGGTTTATTTTGGTTATTTAATGTCGCTCTTCAGCATCAAAGGCCATTCAATGACAGACACAAGGTTACATCAACACTCAAGTTTATATACTCAGGTTTGGACCAATTTAGTGTAATCAATTTACCTAAAGCATGTCTTTGGACTGTGGGAATAAACTGGAGTACCCAGAGTAAACCCACACAGACACTGAGAAGACATGGACACTGAAAGAACAAAGATGGCTCCAACTGGGCTTGAACTGTGTCTGTTTTTTCAGTGCACACTGTTCTGTATACACAACTAACGCTTCAAATTTGGGCTCATAATACACCCTAGTGGCACTCTACTTCCTTAAACTCACACCACTTGCCAAACCCTGGGTGTATACACATGGTTCGCTCTCGGTACTGTGCTGCCTCCCAGCGTAATGCAATTGTGCAAATGTTCAGACAATGAGAAGCTGCAGTTAGAGTGGGTTCTCCCTGTAATCACCTTATCAGTGTCAGGCAGGCAACTGCCTCCACTCCCTAACCCAATTCCTATAAGGCTGGAGAGAAATCCTCGGGGGTTCAAACGAGCTCTGTAAAAAATGCCCACCATCGGGAGAGAGCTGTGTGAAATCTTGCACTCTGGGTTGCCATTGAGCTGAGGAGAACCTCAGCGGTGTGCCAGCAAGCAAATGAAAGCGTTTCATAACAGGAAGCTCTTCTGAGCAAGAGCACGAAAGCTTAACGTTGATAACAGTTTGGAAAGCAACTGGAGAGGAATTGGTATGAGGAGAAGGTCCTTAGATGACATTTATACAGTAAAGCTGGGCATTTGGTCCGGGTTAGACTTGGTGATGCCTGACAAGCAGATAGTGATACAAATAACCATAACATAAACATATACAGGACTGGATTTGAAGAGGACTGTAAAAGGATACATTTCTCTCAGTTCCCTTTTAATCGTATTTGAATTAAAGTCAGATGAAATGTAAGATTTATTAAAGGTAACCTTTGGAAATGTCAAAGTCAGCACTGCAATTCTGCTGACTGGGAGAAAAGGAACAAAATGGATGATACTGAACATATGGAGTTAATACAACAGGAAATGTCAGTTTTTAATCATAATATTAGATAACATCTTTTTAATTATTAAATGTGATGTGTTTTAACAAAGGCCAAAGATCATAATCACCAGTTTAACAATGACCAAAGGAAACTACTTCTATATAAATCCCATTATCTGAATATAACTTCCAGGAAATGGTTTGGATAGTGGGAGCCCAGTTTCTATTATTTCCTATGGAGAAATTGCTACTTGGTCTCTGAATATTCAGAATCCCACCAACTTTCAATTATGTCAGCATAATATATCTGACTTTCTGACTGGTCCTAATGTTTGTAGATTGGACAGGCTTTGAATCTTGAATGCAGTGGTTCCCAACTTTTTTTCTTTGGAGCCCCCCATGAGTATTCCAGGGTTCAAATCCCACCTCTGCCAAGCTGCCACTGTTGGGTCCGTGAGCAAGGCCCTTAACCCACAATTGCTTGGATTGTAAGACTGTACCAATTGTAAGTCGCTCTGGATAAGGGCGTCTGCTAAATGCTGTAAATGTAAAATGTAAATGTATTTTGACAAACTCAGAGCACCTCAGCGCACACAAAGCCTTGTGCCAAACGTTTAGATACAGAAGTTGTAAAATGGTTGTAAGCCAGATGGTCGCTTTATGTACTTATTTAATTAAATACATTTATTTATTTAATATTCTTTATGTAACACTATTTTATGGTTGTGTAATGGCGACCATTAACTGAGAAATAAAAAAATGCTTGGAATGCCAGAAATGCTGATGTTTTCTCCCACAAACAAAAGTGGAAGAAAGGAGGCTTTTGTGGAAGCTCTTCTGAGGGTACGCAGTGCTCTCAAGGAGACTATTTAACACCTAATTTGGAAGTTAATCACTTTATCCCGGTGGATTTAGACGTAAGGTACTTTTACCTGTATATACTAACACTCTGTTCCCTTTAAATCGCTTCCTGAGTCTGCACATTGTTTTAATGGTGATGATACAGCACATGCATAGGAGAAATTCAAGAAACGACAACCTACCACACAACTTTATTTAATTTAGTTGTAATTTCTTTGATTATATTTTAATTCTAACATTATTATATGACATCTATTATATGACAGTATTGAATTCATCTTTAAATAATTACTACAGCTTGTATTACCACAAATAGGGTCCATATGTTTTTGGGACATTATTTAGTTTTATTATATATATTATGTTATGAATATACAGTTTGAAAGAAAGCAAGCATCAAGACTCTTCTGCAACCTGGCACTCGGGTGGTGGAATAAACTTCCACTGGATGTCCGAATGGCTCTTGCTGTCTTCAAATTGTGAACTGTGAGTTGCCTCTTTACTCAGCACTTAAGACTAAAAACATCACTTGCGTGTAAAAAATACTCTTTGATTGTTTGTGGATTTCATCAAGTCCTCACAGGATTTGGTCTATTGCATATTTGTACTAGCCAGAGGTAATGTCTACTTCTGTAAGTCGCTCTGGATAAGGGCATCTGCTAAATGCTGTACATGTAAATCTGAATAGCTTTGAATACTTTATGTAGCTATTCAAATATGAATTTCATTCATTTTATTTAATTGTGTTAACTAAAAGGGCAGATATTTTCTTGAACAGAAAACACAAAGTGTGCTTATGGGTTATAAGACCCTTGGACTGCCACTGTTGGGTTCTTGAGCAAGACCCTTAACCTACAATTGCTTGGACTGTAAGATGTATCAATTGTAAGTCACTCTGGATAAGGAATGACATAAATGTACATGTACCATACTGTTTTACTACCCACAAAACACTCTAGGGTTTTACAAATACTTCTGCTATGTTCACACTGCGGCCCAATTCAGAATTTCTCTTTATATATGACACAGATTTGTTTCTATTAGCGACCCCTGTAAGCCCCAAGTAGGACCATGCTTAGGCATCAAGCCTTCGTGATCCTAACCAGGGAAAGTGGGGTAAAAGCTCAGTATAGAGCCATACAGTCCACTATAAATTACATTCATTCCAACAACACAGACCTATTTTAGTTCTATAAATTTGCCCATTCTAAAAAACTGACTTCATTTGAAGTGCAAATTGTTCACGAGCAGGATTTTGCAAGCGTGCCTCCGGCTCGAGGCAGCCTGTACCTCTGTAATACATTTCCATTGTATGTTTGTGCTGATGTCCACTCTATTTAACACACTAATCTCAGTGGTGTCGGCTGTGTTACATCAGCAGAAAAAAATAATGCAGTGTGTTCTCAGACTTCTGCCGCTGGCTCGCTGTTGGCGCTTAGCCCACGACTGCCGACTGCACATGGTGTTCAAAGCACAGAGCCTCGGCTATACGTAGAAAACTAGCTGGATTTTGCTTTGTTCAGCGCATGAGAGATTCGGACCGAGCAACCAAGCTGTGAGGAAATCAGAGATGGATTGAGGTCATGCTTACAAGAGTAAACTGCCTTCTGTTGCTTTTGTGGCTTATGTCACATCAACTTATTTCATCCATACTACATCGCTGATAAGCCAATCAGGATAGAATATATGCGCCTACTTGGATAAATATGCAGTTTGACAGGTTCTTTTCATAGGATTCAACAGAATTTTGGATTTTCATACCTACAGATATGAGTGGCTCGTGACTCTGGTCCTCAGCCATGGACTGTGTCTCAAACCACAGAGACCAGAGATTTGTCTCTGACCATATGTTTGCGTTTCTAAACCACATTAATGGCCCTCTAGGTGCAGGGGTCGTCAAAGTAGGTTACATGAATATGTCTCTCTGAAAGAGCTAAAGAGATCTTAAATACCCCAAGTCCAATAATATGCCCCCTCTCAACGTCTGTGAACTGCCCAAAATGTCTTCGAGTGCATCGTAGAGGCATGCTTAGCAGTCAATGATCCCTACCCAAAAACAAGCAGTCACCAAGAGGTACACTACCCAAAAGTACTCCCTGAAAGCCTTTTTATAGGGCGGTGTGGGAAGAATTTTTACACCCTTTTGTGAAAAGGCCCAGTGTCTAATCAGACCACACCTGTATCCATTACATATCATAAGTTGTTTGAACTGTCTTCTAAAAGAGTGAAAAAGTTCTCCTTACCTCTGGAGTTCACCATTGAGCTGCGTCTCAAACCACAGAGATCACAGTCAATGAATCCCTTTGAAAGAGGTAAGAGGTCTTATATGTCCCCAGTTTTTATTACCAGTGAGAATTTAATCCTTTGACCTTATATTTCCAGAACGAAAACAACTCCAACTCCGGCATCCCACATTGGCCTTGTATGCGCAGTCACCATTAAAGCTGGTGATCTGAATCAATCTAGTTCCTCTAAAAGTGTTACCCTCAGTGGGCTGCGTCTCAAACCACAGAGACCAGAGATTAGTCTCGGACTATATACTTGTCCATAACCCACATTTAATGGCCTTGTAGGTGCAGCCGCCATAGGAGCAGGTTTTCTGAACCATGCAGACTAAAGAGATCTTAAATACCCAAAGCTCCAATCGTAACCACTGGGCTGTGTCTTAAACCACAGAGAGATTTCTGTTTTCAACATATATTTTCAGAATGAGACCATTACTTACTGAAATATTAAAACAATTGTTCTGATCCCACCTTTAATGACGTACCACACTGTCCTTGTAGGTTTACACCATAAAGCAGGTTATCTGTACCAAGCAAGACCTTCTGAAAGAGATAAATATTCTCAGCTCCAGACATTCCCAGTGGGCTGTGTCTCAAACCACATAGGGCAGAGTTTTATTGCTGGGACCATATACTGTATTTTTAGATACTGCATTTATTATAAAAAGTGTTCTGACCTCTACTGCAGCTTCATATTTGGTACATGTCAAAGGGCTGACAAGGGCATTTTGGCTGCTCTAGCCATAATCCTTAAATTCTACTTATACAAACTTTTTCCCTTAGGCCTTACTTTGAAGTAGGATGGATATGCAGCTCAGGACCCCTTGGGTTTGCGTGGAATCTTTGGTGGAGGTGTTTAAGGACATGACATTATAGCATGGTTTACTGGGATTTCACCCCTTCTTTTTCAAACGCATCAGGGGACCATTAGCCTACTGTTCATGTAATTGCATGGGTGTCCTTTGCTATCTCCCCTGTGTGCATTTACTCTGCTCTCTATTGGCACCTATTGACTTATACCACTGCTCAAAAAATAAAGGACACTTAAACCCACAATATCCCCAAGTAACCAAACTGCTGTGAAATCACAACTGTCCACCTTAGGAAGCACCTGTTGACAATCAATTTTCCATGCTGGTTTGGTGTAAATGGAATAGACAACAGTTGGAAATTATTGGCAATTAGCAAGACACACTCAATAAAGGCGTTGTTTCTGCATGTGGGGACCACAGAGACCACTTCTCAGTACCTATTCTTGTTCTGGCTGATTTTTTGGTCCTTTTGAACTGTTTGTGGTTGCTTTCATGAGAGGGACTCTACAACCCCCACCATGGCCAGGTAGTTCAGCTCAATTCCATGAATGGCACATCAACCCTAGCTGGCGCCAGACGGTTTTGTCTGTCAGGCGTAGTGTCAGAGGCTGGAGGCACTACAAGGAGACAGGCCATCACACCAGGAGACGTGGGGGAGCCGTAGAGGCAACAACCACCCAACGCATGACAGGAGGAGCAAGGAGAAAGAGGATCACGGCCATAGCCCTGCAAATGACCTCCAGCAGGCCACAAATGTGCATGTGTCTGCAACAAATTGTTAGAAAACCGACTCCATGAGGATGGTATGAGGCCCACGTCCACAGAGGGGGTTGTGCCTCACAGCCCAACACGGTGCAGACTCTTGACATTTGCCAGAGAAACACCATGATTTGAAAGAAAATTCGCCACTGGCCGCCCTGGTGCTCTTCACGATGAAAGCGGTTTTCACACTGACACAGGGGGGACAGACTGAGAGATCTGGAGACGCCGTGGTAGCGATCTGCGCCTGCAACCCTTCACAGAACCGTTTTGGCAGTGGGGTCAGTAATGATGTGGTATGGCAGTTCTTTGGAGGGCCACACAGCCCTCCATGTGCTCGCCGAGTAGCTGACTGCCATTAGGTACTGAGATGAGATCCTCAGATCCCTTGTGAGACCATAAATGCCTGGTGCGGTTGTGGGCCCTGGTTCCTCCTAATGCAGGACGTGCCTAGAACCTCATGTGGCTGGAGTTGTCAGCAGTTCCTGCAATATGAAGGGCATTGAAGCTATTGACTGGCCCGCCCGTTCCCCAGACTGAATCCGATTGAGCACAGCGGGGACATCATGTCTCGCTCCATCCACCACGTCACGGTTTCACCACAGACTGTCCGGAGTTACCGGAGTGCTTTTATCTTCCAGTTCCTGAAGGATACCCTCAGAGACATCCGCCACCCTCATCATAGGACATGCCCCAGCGTTGTAGGGAGGTCCATAAACAAAGGCACGTGAGGCCCACCACATAGAGCCCATTTTGATGTAATCCCTTTATATTTTTTGAGCAGTGTATATATACACACATACTATTTGTTGTTTTTAGCTATGTATAAATGGCCATATTAATTAGTTCTCAGTCCTCTTTAGTAAGAGACAAAGAAAATACAGTAATGTATATGTACCCCAACAATATTGTACGACCTCCCTTGTACTAAGCACACCCTAAACTCTTTTGGGGAGACTGTCCTGAAGTTTTCTGAGTAATCTTCTGCTATATCCTTCAGGTCTGGAATATTTTTTTTCTGGATTTGTTTGTGTTTCCTAATGATGTAAATGATTAGTTTTTGATACTTTTATGTACCTATGCCAATATGAATTTCTTCATTTAATTTAATTGTGGTAACTAACAGGGCAGGTTTAGTCCCAGTATAAGAGGTGAAAGAAACGGTGGTTTGCCTCAGTGGCTATAAAGTCTCACTTAAATTTTCTTTATTTTATTCTTTATATTTTTTCGCTTCTTTCCTATCTTGATTGATTTTATTCTTTGTATTACATTTCTTTGCTTCCTCATGCTTTGATCATAATTACATACAATACCGGCAAAAAAACTATATTTAGTGGTTAGAGTGGATACTTCTGTTTACCTTACTTCTTACAGTGAAATTTTGAATTCTGGCATTTTGAAACGCCTCTGGAACCAATTAAGTTCCAAATTCCTGAAGTTCCACTGTATATATGTGTCAGGCACACATTTGCTGAACAAAATCTAATGGTGCCTAGAAATTTTGTCTCTGGAATTAGTGTTAGGCTAAGATGCTGAAACAAAGACCTTCATCTTTCCAAAAATAAATTCAAATAACTGTTGATGGAAAACTATACTTTAAATCGATATAGCAGTAATGTGAAGAATCTGATCATTACCTGAATCAGTTAGCAATCTGAAAAGCTTTATTTAAATCAACCGAGATGTGGATGCTCAGAACACAGTCTCTTGCTGTCTGAGTTACGATTTAGCATCCAGGTGTCATCTGGGGAGTCTTTGTTCAAGACTTGATTTGGTGTGCATGTATATAAAGCCGGAATCAATGACACGCACTCCAATATTAGTCTTTCCAAATCAGTGCGTTCAGACCCACCACCCGCCGGACTGCTACGTTCAACTAGGAAACGACTGATTAACTCTGTTAATCTGCAAGAGTCAATATTGACAATAACAAAGACAAAAGTGAGTAAGAGCACAGTATCTCTTTACAAAATAAAATAACAGAATACAATAATAATTAAAATAATACAATGCCTATGGAATCATTCGTTTTCCCTAACTTTATTTCGTTAGTCACCTAACCAGTTTTGTTTGTTTATTTGTTTTATTTAATGTCATTTTTGGCATAATTGTTTACGTACGGCTGCCCCCGCAATCGGGTGAAAGGAAAAACTGAAACGTGACAAAGACCACTAACAAAGTATTTCTTGTGTATGCTGAAGGCCCGATTTTTTTGGATCCCCTGGTCAATATTGTTTAAAAAGAATATCCCTAAAATATTGAGACAGAATGTTTTGCTGAACGTTAAACGAACGCAACACATTTTTTAAATCAAGAACGTGAACATGAATTAGTTCACATTATGTGTCATGAACGGGCAGACAATCACTGTAAATTAACGTTGGGAATGAGTTTCCCCCATTTCAAAATGAGTGACCTTGTTTTCCCTCTTTTGAAACACGCAACGAGGAGAGAAGTTCCTCCCTCCGTATTCTCGCTGGTGCCTCTTAAATCATGTATCACCATCACATAAATGGTTTTGACATTGTTTGGTCGAATGCAATTGCGGGTAACGGTAGCGTTCCGCCCGCTGAGAATAGTAACATCTGGCTAGTTAATAACATACTGGCTTCCTCCGCACGACGTTACCCGTGATAGATTTGCAGCAGAGGCGGGGTAAGCCATAGCACGCCGCGTACACAATGCAGTGTCATGAGGCAAATGTCTACAGTGAGCATTTTCCAAATAACGTATATGGAATTCTAGCTTGTAGTTGAAAAAGTATTTAGTTGAATATCTCACAGGAAAAAAAGTAAAATGAACTGAACTTTGAAACTGTTCAAATTAAAAATTGTTGTGACTTTGAACGTGAACTTTGCACTTTGAGCAATGTAGAACTGAACTTTAACTAGTTTCAGAAAAGCTTGAACACTGGCACACAACACTGGTATTAACCATAGTTCATACACCCATAGTTTGTAGTACTATTTGTGCGTGAATTAAGAAACACAGGCATACCTTTTTTACATGACAATCGTTATATAATCAATCCAGGCAATAGAGGGTTTAAAGACAATTGCACATGAGCCCACAGTAATCGCTTGGCAATTTTTAGGAAAGTTGAAAAACCTCAGCATTCTGGGTGATATAGTCCAAGATTCTAAACCGCCTGTGCTACCATGCCATCAATGGTACATAGGAAACCGGTACAAGCTTGGGACTGCAATGTTTTTGTGGAGAGAGTGCTTGTTTGGGCACTGTCAATCAATGCCCAGCCAGTGAATCCACTGGCTTTTCTGTTCAGTTGGTTTAAGAAGGATGGCATTGATTACATTAAAAGCGGTACTTTCCCGTTTCTGGCTTAAACACACAAGGCAACAGACCACCACGTGTTTCCTCCGTCCCCCCGAAAGGGTGGTTTAAAAATGTTGGAAAAACATATAGTGTAACTTTAGCAAGCATTTAATTTTGAATCAGAATTGAATGGCCTGGCCTGTGGATTGAGACCTTCACTCCAAAGCATGCTGGAAGTATGTTTAAAATCCATACTTAAGTGAAAATGCTCAGTTCCCAGCTCTTAGTGAACCACACGAGCGCAGACATGCAGGTTTTTGCTTTTATATAGACCAAATATCCTGGTACATGTGAAGCCACCGTACAGAGTAAAGCCTGGTCCCTTCAGCTCATTCACTTTAAACCAAAGACAATCATGTTTGAAATGCAGCCACTCTGCTCGCCGAGCCAACTCTAAAGCAACTAGACGGACGCTTCCAGACTCGCCGCCCACCGGATCTGACATGGACGTCATAACAAGGTTGGCACTTACCGGCAAGGCTGCCGGGCCTCTGCAGCGTCGCGGTGGCGTACAGCTCGTGGGAGATCTTGTACTGCTCTGAAGAGTGCACCAGCCTTTTAGTGGGCGAGAGAGTGGCGTAGCTGCCCACGCTGAGCTGCTGGTGCAGTGGCGTCGAGTTGTTGGGCGACGACGGCAGGCGCACGGGCGAGCTCGAGGCCGTGCCCACCGCGTTGATGGGTGAGCTGCTGCTGTAGGACTTGGCGAGCCTCGCCGGCGAGGGCTTGGGCGAAGAGGATGAGGATGAAGAAGGCAAGCGCTGGGTGGTGGCGTAGGCAGGGGCATCCGAGGACGAGCCCAGGCGCTGGAGCTTGCTGGACGAGCCGGTGGCGGTGCCAGCGGACTGCATGGAGCTCAGGGGAGAGCTGTGACGTGGAGCAGGCAAAGTGGAGCTGGAGTAATAGATGCCAGGGCACGATCCTGCACACGGCTGCTGAGATTCAGCGCCATGACTCTGGGGTTGAGCCGCACGGCTGGACGTCACCTGCAAAACACGGAAGAGACGGTTAGCACCAGGGATCTAAATCCAAGAGCTCTGCATGCATTATTCATAAAAGAGCAATAATAATAAAAAAGCAATCATAATAAAAGACTAGAAGCAGGTCAGCAGATGGTGCGAGGGGCAATCAATTATGGAGCAAACAGTAAATGAAGTGTGGGCTGGAACAGAAAGCTTTAAACAGCATGTTCTTAGTGATCATTAAACACAAAAAGCCTCATTTGGTGGAAAACGGTGCTGGCTCGATCGCAGATGCAAGGGCGCCCTAATTGGGACAGGGCCAGTAGGGGTCACTGTTGTACCCTAAGGGTATGAATCACTGACTGGACTCCCTTACCTCAGACAAAAGTGGTTTCTTGGCTGCTACTCCTCCAAAAAGACCTTCCTGAGCAAGCTTTTTTGGATTTGAAGAAGCTGCAGATGCTGTACGTATGCTGTAAAAAGCCATTTTTTCTGAGCCTTTTCAATGTTTTAATACTGCATACAAATTTCAAATACAAATGTATTTTGTGATTGTATTCTAATAAAGAGACTGAGATGTAATTATATATGGTCATTATACAGTGGGGCAAAAAAGTATTTAGTCAGCCACTGATTGTGCAGGTTCTCCTACTTAGAAAGATGAGAGAGGTCTGTAATTTTCATCATAGGTACACTTCAGCTATGAGAGACAAAATGAGGAAAAACATACCAGCTACAGTGTGTGCCAACCTGGTGAAGACTTACAGGAAACGTTTGCCAACAAAGGTTATGTCACCTTAAGTATTGAGTTGAACTTTTGTTATTGACCAAGTACTTATTTTCCTCCATAATTTACAATTAAATTCTTTAAAAATCCTACAATGTGATTTCCTGGATTTTTTCTCATTTTGTCTCTCATAGTTGAAGTGTACCTATGACGAAAATTACACACCTCTCTCATTTTTCTAGGTAGGAGAACTTGCACAATCAGTGGCTGACTAAATACTTTTTTGCCCCACTGGTATCATTATACTATCTAATGGTGGTCTAAGACTTTTGCACAGTATTGTATGGCACTTTCATAGATGCTGTATACAGTAGAGTGCTTATCTCCTCAGCAACTTCCCTATGTGTTCCCCCACACCAAGCAAGAACTGCCTGTCACCATTATGACCAAACTATACATCAATCCTGGCACCTGTTTTTGACTTCATTACATTTTTTAAACACCATGGGATTTTGTACTTGATCTAGTGACCACCCCGCGCTGCATTCTTTGACATTTTGCACAAAGTCCATTTCTGTTCCAGGCTCCAGACGACACACTTAAGAGTCAGCCACTCTCAAATCCGTGTCCTGCAAAGACGAGAAGTGTGCATGAGAGTGACTGAGCTAGGCGGAGCTGGTGATGCAGAAATAACCCAAATGTGAAAACAATCTCACAAAGGGGGTCACTATGAACATTCGGGTGGTACAGTTCTTAACCATACAACTAAAATCAGATAGAAAATCTTTGGAGGGTGGTTCCGTAAACAAAAACAACGATTCCCTACATCACAGTCTCCCCTGGCTTCAGGTGTCTCCCCTGGCCTTTGACTTTCTCTGGAGAAGAGAAAAAGCAGCGACATGAAGAAATTGTTACCGTGGCCAATGTGGATGAATTATTAAGGGAACAAGAGGTTGCAGCATTATAATATCTGAGAGAAAGAGTGCTGAACCGTGCATTGGTGTACATACAGCTTCCTGAAGCTATCCATCCTAGTCCTCTCAGGCAAAGAATCAGCCACAGATCAACCTGAAGCCGATAAAAACAATGACAAGGCAGCTGAAGAAAAATGGAAGGATGATAAGTGGATAACCTGATGAATCCAGGATAGCTAGATGTATAGTTTTAGACATAATTTAGGGATGGATGGTGAATTGTTTGAAAAAAGTATGTGGCAGTTGGGACAGATGCTAGAGGAATGATGGATGGATAAAATGATGCATGGCTGATGTATTAGTGGAATGCCTGAAGAATGAATGGGTGGATAGATAGACCTATCTATTCAAAATTTTGTGACAACCATCGAAATTACTCTGTAATTTGGATATTAGTAAGCTGCTAAGGCTAAAAAAGCCTTTGTTCTTCTAATTGGGTCTCCACTAGATTTTGGAAACACAGCTTGGAGGTGTGGCTTCCTGATGTAGACAATAATCCCTGGCTCGCTTTTGGCATTACGTGTAAACATTTTTCAAGGGCTCTGCTTGGACTTTGGTTCTGTGCAAGTCCAGCAGCCAAGCTCCTTTATTCAAGTTGGCAAAACCAATTTTTTCTTGGACTTTGTTGATAAACTGGGGTAATCAGAGCCCTACAACACATTCTGCTGCCACTGTTTGAACTGGGTAGAATCAGGTACATTGGTTCAAAAAAGGTATTTAGAGTCCAGCCCCTGATTGTGCAAGTCTCCTCTTACAACGATGAGAGAGGTCTGTAATTTTTAATCATAGGTACACACTTAAACTATGAGGACAAATTATGAGAAAAAAATATCCATGGGGAAACTCTCATTGTAGTATTTTTAAATAATTACTTGATAATCATTTTGGAAAATAATATTTGGTCCAATAACAAAAGTCCAACTCAATACTTTGTAACATAACTTTTGCTTGGCAATGACAAGAGGTCAAACGTTTTCCTGCAGTCTTCATTCACCAGTTGGCACACACTGAGCTGGTATTTTGGGCCCATTTCCTCCATGCAGATCTCCTCTAGAGCAGTGATTTTTTGGGGCAACTGGACTTTCAACTCCTCCACCATTTCTATGGGTTTAAGGTCTGGAGACTGCTAGGCCACTCCAGAACCTTGAAAATATGCTTTTTCCGGAGCCACTCCTTTTTTTTTTCATTGTCCGTGCGTGGTGTTTGGGATCATTGTCATGACAGAACAACCGTTCCATCTTCAATGCCTTCTCACTGATGGAAGGAGGCTTTGGCTTAAAATCCTCACGATACATTGGCCCCCGTTCATTCTTCCCCTTAACACAGATCATCCTCCCCTGTCCCCATTGCAGAGAAACACCCTACAGCCATTATGTTTTTCACCCCATGCTTCACATTAGGTATGCTGTTCTTGCGATGCAGCTCAGTCATTCTTCTTCCCTCCCAGTTAGTTTTTTAATTTTTAAAATTTACCAAAAAGTTCTATTTTGGTTTCATCTATGACCACATATTCTCCCACCCTTCTGGATCATCATATGCTCTCTGGCAAACTTCAGACGGGCCTGGACATGTACTGGCTTAAGCAGGGGGACACGCAGGACTGAGGATCTGCACTGCAGGATCTGAGTCCCTCTCAGCGTTGGTGTTATGATGGTAGCCTTTGTTACTTGTCCAGCTCCTCTGCAAGTCATTCATAATGTTTCCTCCTCTGTAGTTCTGGTGATTTTTTGCTCAACCGTTCTCATGATCATTTTTGGAACCCCCACAGGATGATTCTTGCGTGGGGCCCCAGATCGAAGGGAGATTTATAAGTGGTCCTTGTATGTCTCCCATTTTCTTACAATTGGCCCCACAGTTGATTTATTCACACCAACCTGCTTGCCTATTCCCAGCCTGGTGCAGTTCTACAATGTGTTTTTCCCTTGGTGTCCTCCGTCAACAGCTCTTTGGTTTTTGCCATGGTTGAGTTTGGAGTCCGACTGTTTGACGCTGTGGACAGGTGCCTTTTAGTCAAACAGGTGCCATTTATGCAGGTAACGTGGAGGAACAGAAGAGCTTCCTTAAGAAAGACGTGACAGAATCTGTGAGAAACCATAAATGTTGCTTGTGTGTGGTTGTCCAAATACTTTTTTCCACTATGATTTACAATTAAATTCTTAAAATCCTACATGTGATTTCCTGGATATTTTTTACTCATTTTGTCTCTCATAGTTGAAGTGTACCCGTGAGGGAAAAATTACAGACCTCTCGCATCTTTTCTAATTAGAGAACTTGCACAATCAGTGGCTGACTAATACTTCTTTTGCCCACTGTATGTACACTTTATTTTATGAATGGTCCAAAGTGAGTGTTGTATCACATACGTAAGAAGATCTCCAATATTAGAAGTGGTGGTCCACAATTTTTTGCCTACAAGTGTGTGTAGATAGTTTGATGTATGGGTGGCTATAGTCAAGCTTGAATGCATTAGACTTTTCTAGCTGAATAATTGAATAATCAAACTGAATGACCATGGATTACAAATACAGAAATAGCTTTAATGGATATTCCTGGTTTCTCTGGTCATGCTGGGTTGTTACATTATTATTTTCATTTCCTGAACCCTGCTTGTCATGGGGGCATGACAGAAAGCATGCACCAGTTGGGACAACCAATCCATTATTATTAATTATACTGGACATATTCCTTCGTAAGAGCTCCAGTGGCTCAGTTCTTAGATCCAGCTTGCTAGACGCAGCAGTTCCTGTACCACACCCTGGTTTCAATAATCAGTGGTGCTGAAAGTTTGTGACCCTTTAGAATTTTCTATATTGTTCTTTCTGCATAAAATGATCTTAAAACACCTACTCTATTTTCACACAACCTAAAATTAGATTAAAAAACACCCAGTTAAACAAATGAGACAAATTTATAGTTGGTCCATTGTGTATTTAGGGGAAATGATCCATTATTATACATATAGTGAGTGCAAAGTATGTGAACCTTTGCTTTCGTACTGGTGTGGTTCTAGTTTTATCTCACCTTCCACAAAACATTCTTCCAATAGCCTCTGGCTTGTCCATGTTTATCTTTAGGAAACTGCAGATGAGCAGCACAAGTGCTTTTTTAAGAGAGCAAGTGCTTTCCTCATTGCAAAACCCTCCATGCATACCATTGTTTTTTCAGTGTTCTTCTCATGGTGGAACTCATAACATTAACCATTAGCCATTTGAGAGAGCCTTCCAGTTGCTTAGAAGTTACCCTGGGGTCCTTTGTGACCTTGCCAACTTTACTACAATCGCCTTGCTCCTGCAGTGGATCTTGTTGGTCTACCCTTCCTGGGAGGGTAAAATGGTCTTGAATTTCCTCCATTTGTACACCATCTTCTGACTGTGGATTGGTGGGAGTCCAAACTTCTTTAGAGATGGTTTGTGTAACCTTTTTTCCAGCCTGATTAGCATCACCATACTCTTTTTTTTGGGTCCTCATAAATCTCCTTTGTTTGTGCCATGATACACTTCCACAAACGTGTTTTATAGATCCCTGTTCTTAAATAACAGAGTTCCCACTCCACACCTTAATTGTCGTCCCATTGATTAAAACACCTGCTCTAATTTCCCTTCAAATTACCGCTACTCTAGAGGTTCACATCCTTTTGCCACTCACTAATATTGATATTCTATCATTTTCTCATAATAATGACCCAAGTATAATGGTTTTTTGTCTCATTGTTTAACTGGGTGTCTCTTTATCTCTCCTTTTAGGACTTGTGTGAAAATCTGATGATGTTTACGGTCATATTTATGTCAGAAAGATAGACAATTCTAAAGGGTTCAAAACTTTCAAAGCACCACTGTTATCATGTGGGTTTTGCAACATGGCAGGACCTGACACGCCTCCTCAGGGTGTATTTATGTCCGAGTCCGAGTCCATTTCCAGGTTAGGCTCCAGACCCTCCTCTGTGTTCCTGGCCAGGATAAGTAAGGGTACAACTACTGCTACTAACCCTATTACATATAATTTCCACTTTTTAACCCTGCTTATACTGGCCAGGGTCAAAACCATACCCAGAATACAGAGAGCACAGACGAGCTTGTACCCTGAATGGGGTGCCAGTCCATCGCTGGTTCATCCTGACTTTCATAGCTTACTAGTTTAGTTGTCTGTTTCATCCAACCTTGTAATCTGATTGGTTGAGAAATGGTCTCACATCAAAACGTTACCACACAGGTTGCCAAGTAAGGGCAAGCTTCATGCACACAAACATATGACATATACAAATAACGCAATAACCCTAATAAATAACTAAATTCTCATTGTTTAATTCTTAATGAATTTTAGTTTTAGTTGCAGTCCTTTCTCCTTTGCTTATTTGCACTTTGTATTTCAAACTAACAATACTTGTATACCCTTATATAGTGTTATACAGTATAACCCTTTTGTAGCATACTGTTTTACAGCAGGGTAGGGAATTGTTACCTTTGCATAGCAACAACTCATTTGTCTTGGATCCAGTTTTTGCCAGGAGATATCGCCAGTATTAAAGCAGATTCAGTTTGAAATTCAGGGCTTCTTTGATTTATTTTGTTTCTTTATTTTGTTGTAGAAAAAACAACAAATCTATAGAACACTCGAGGTAGCATATTATCCCAAATGACATCATGGCCTGTGGGACTGTGGTAGCCTAGTGGTTAAGATACTGGACTATGGAGCAGAAGGTCCAGGGTTCGAAAACCACCTCTGTCAAGTTGCCACTGTTGTGTCCTTGAGCAAGACCCTTAACCCACAATTGCTTGGATTGTAAGATTGTATCAATAAGGGCGTCTGCTAAATGCTGTAAATGTAAATGTAATGGCCGCAATGATCTACGGCACTCGACAGCGGCTTGAAATGTTATTCGCGATAACATGCTCCCCCTTGTGTTCTCTTGCGTAAATATAGCAGATTGAGTTTTCTGGACTATTGGATATCAGGCTTTCTAAATGAATATTAATTCTCTGGAATATATATTTAACCTGGCAGTAATGGCTCATAGTTTAGAGCACTACTAGAGTCCCAGCATCATCAAGCAAAGCCTTTAACCTTTAATTTTTAAGATGCAGTATCATGTAGGTCACTCTGGATGAAAGCATCTGCAAAATAAATAAATGATGCGCGCCAAAGTGATCCACTGAACAGAGACAGCTCAGTGCCTGCGGCTCACTGGTTAGGGATCTGTGCTACTAATCGGAAGGTTGTGAGTTCAAATCCTGGCTCCTTGAGCAACCTTTATGTGATCCATAAAGGTTGCTTAAATTAGGATTTCAGCCTCAGTGCAGTGGAAATATGCAAGAGAAGCATTAACATGCCAGAAGGAAGAAGCAGAAGTTGCATGCAGAATTAAAGTCTCCTTTTTGTCTTTTTTTTTTTTGTTATTTATTGGCAATTTCTGTTTAAAATGAGAGTTCTGTCATAGGCACTGAATGCCTTTATGGAGCAAAATCCCCGTGGACTCTCTCAAAAACAAGACGGGGAGAATCGATGCTGGGCATCTCTCATTAAAAGTACTAGCCACAATAGGGAGGCCCGGAGAATTCAAAAGACTGAAAGAGAGAGCTAGGACGAGGAGAGGGAATCGGTGCACATCAGCATCTCCACCTCTCTTTGGCGAACAGCGCCTCTGTTATTTGCATGCAGCAGAAATCTAAAGCCTAATTAGGAGCAAGACAGGAACTTTTTTTATTATGGAACGTAACACTATAAACTAGAACAGCCAGAACAGGTAGAAAATAGTTGAGAATGCTGCAGGGTTCCTGCTAATTAGAGGCTCATCAGAGGAGGTGGAATTAAGTCCCCCCACCCCCCTCAGGCTGGTACATGACAAAGTTTGATGCCTAAATATATCAACCCTGTGCAATCTATGACACTGATGCATCAGCAGTATCGTGGAATGCACAACCTAAAAGAAGCATAAGGATACTGAGGTGCATGAAAGATGCAGAAAGCAGAAAGTGAGAGAGAGAGAGACAGAGAGAGAGAGAGAGAGGGAGAGATCACAGCAAGGATGCTGCAACGAGAAGGAGAAGAAGCAAGTGCTGACCTGGTTGTAGGGCTGCTGCGGCTGAGGAGAGGTGTCGTTCGGGGCCAGCGCCTGACTGCTGTGGTAACCAGAAGAGTTGGAGCTGAGCTGCAGCGAGCTCTGAGAGAGCAGACTCGGTCCTGTGTGCACACACAGAGTGAGAGAGTGAGAGAGAGAGAGAGAGAGAGAAAGGGTGGGGGAAGGCATGAGCAAAGCAGCGATGCAATCCTCAGCCAGGCAGAACCGGCATACATAATTTATCAGGAGAGGCGGAGTGAAGTCGTTACAAGAGGGAGAGCCTTTGCATGAAGGATGCTTAGAGGAATGAGGAGAGGTAAATACAGGTTAGCGCCATTTAACAACCATCCCATCAACCGACAACCAAGGTCTTAACAATTATAACAATTATGGTATTATAATAATAATATTAATAATAATAATAATAATAAAAATAAAAATCTGTCTTTTAACTCCGGTTGTTGCAACTGGAAACCACTGGAAAAAAGGAAAGGTTTTGCATATGTATTGCGTAAATATTTTAACTGCCATAAATATTATCAATGTCAGACTTTTATTTTTTATTTACTTTTTTTAATTCAATTTTTTCATGCATATTGACTTGGGCAAAACTCTTAGGCCACCATTAGATTAGATATACCACTGTTTTAGCAATGATATAATGACCATCTATACTTATTTCTCAGTTTCTTTATTACAATACAACCAGAAAATAAAGCAAATTTATATGCAATATTAAAAAACTGACAAGAATAAGAAAAGCTATAGACTTCTAGGCAAGTATTTAGTGTGACCTCCACTTACACTTGAGTAATATCTGGAGGCTTCATCAGGATGCCAAGTTGACCTTCATATAGTCCATAGAAGCCTGATCAGGAATGTTTTTTGGAAGGGTGGTGGCCAAGAAAGCACTTTTTCAGAAGGGGAACAGGGGGAAAAGGCTATGATCTGCTAAAGCTCAAACATTGGAATGAAGATCAGTGAAAAAGGGGATTATGGAGTGTTGAATGCAAGTTTGAAATTTGTGTTTCGCAGAACATCGGGAAACGGCAGATACTTGCAGTGAAATGAGCAAAACAATGTAAAGAGAGAACACTTACATTTATTGGTCATTTTCTGAACAAGTATATTATTACATGTTAATACTTTATCTAAAATTGTAAAGTTGCTTTGAAACAATTCTTCATTGTAAAAAGCACTACATAAATAAATCTGACTTGACTAATACAAAGTAACAATGCATCCCGCTTACATTTACATTTACAGCATTTAGCAGACGCCCTTATCCAGAGTGACTTACAAGTGATACAGTCTTACAATCCAAGCAATTGTGGGTTAAGGGCCTTGCTCAAGGACCCAACAGTGGCAGCTTCGCAGAGGTGGGATTTGAACCCTGAACCTTCTGGTACATAGTCCAGTACCTTACCCGCTAGGCTACCACAGTCCCACAATCCGCTTCATACTGAACAGCAAGGAACTGACAAACTGCACATATGTTGCCTGCTAAATTATATGTTGTCCATTTTCTAATAAAAACAAGTCAACCCAATCTGTGCAGAAAGACCCTAAACATTTCTGAGACCCTAAAATACACCAGTGGATTGTCTGGAAAGGGGCTAATACTTTTGCATGCTCCAAAACCAATGTAAATATTTACTCATCCATAGTGGCCACTTGCATGCTGCAGACCTTACACTGTACATACATGATGGAGGCTCTGACAGTTCATACACCCGCTAGATTGCATCAGTGCTTCTTAATTTGTCAAGAGCCTTGAATTGATGGGGCCTTTAGCACGAGAATGTTTGAATTATCAGTCTCAATCAGGCAGATTAAGCTCAGTTGAGAGAAAGTAATGAGCTTTTTTCCCTCTTTAGCTGCATTTTTCTTGGATGATGAAGTCGGTGTGTTCGATGTCCATCCTGTTAATCCATGGCTCTTACTCGCTGGACACATCAAGCTGCTCGGGGGAGATAATAAAACTGGTCCATTGTTATGGCCAGAAATGGCTCTGCTCTCTACATCTCCTTTACCATTGATCTGAAACAGGCGGCTGAACAAGGGTACAGTCACACTACAGCCACTTTTATGACTGTGACTTATGTTTACATATGACGGTTTGAGACAATATTCAAAGGGATGAAATAAAAACAGGGTAATGAATTGCTATTATCAATGTTAGTTCCTTTTGAGCTTTACATCAGAATGATCTTTTATCTCAGACAGTAACAGTGTTTTCATGAGCATGTTTAATAGAGGTCACATTGAACATGTCTGAAATGTAACTACTCCCATGTACAATGAAGAAGAAGGGTAGAGGAGCATTATTTTCTCCATTGGGTCACCAAATCTCCAATTGGTCACCACCTATTAGGATATATGAAGGATATACCTGCATGGAGGGTTTGGTGTAAGAAAATGATTGATTATACAGAAAATGCTGTAATCCCCAAAGTTAAGCATGGTGGAGGATCTCCAGTGTGTGGCTGTTCTTCCAAACGTCTTGGGAACCATGATTTCGTAACATGTCCGAAATTTTTAAATGGAAATTTGACTTCCTCTGTAGAGAACCTACAGGGTTGCCTCTGTCGGCAGATCAATTCAATGATAACAAGCAAATAAACACAAAAATGGATTAATGACTAGAGCATTAAGCTAATACTTTTGAGATTCTCTACCAAGAGGATCTAGGAGACTGGAGGATCTGGAAGTGATTCCTTTCTTTTTATTCTCCATCTTCTATCTTATACAGCATTATAGGAGAAACACTCAGTGAGGTTATATTGGTTAATGAAGGTTTCACAATAATTGTGATGTGATTTACAACTAAACTGTAATGGGAATTAAAACAAATTATTTTATTGATTATCTACAGAGTGAATTCTGGCCAATTAAAGGTTCGTTTCTCTTATACAGTGGAACTTCGGAATTTGAACACATCTTCACTTGAACAATTCGGACGTTGAGTGGTCCATTTGATTGTTTTTTTACCCCAAAGGCGAACAAAAATTCTGACTAAACATGGGCACCCTAAAAACCAAACGCTCAATGGTGCAAGACCAAAAGGTGCACGTAATCCAATCCAGTCGGCGGTGATAATGCATCAATACGGTATGCTAACTGCCATAAAACCCAAAAGAAGAAGAAGTGTACTAGTGTGCAACACTAGTGTAGCGTTATACTCACGTTTCCATGCAACTGTCTTGAGACAATTTCCTTTACATTAACATTAATGTAGAACATAAAGACTGTGACTATGATAATGTCCAGTCAACGTCCATTTCAATGAATGACCTTCTTCTCAGAATGTAATGCAGTCATTAAATGGTGCATACCTGTATATGGTTTATGAATTGTATGAGTTACTGCATATGAGTGTCTGGTAACTGATGTTTAGTCACAAGTTTACTTAGAAATTAGCAGCATTTTTTGGAGAAGACCATTTCTCAAGCGAGTGACATTTCAGTCTCTACAGTTAATTGTTTTAAAGGTGCCATAAGATGAAGCTTTATTTTTACTCCTTGTCAAAACCTTTGCATCATCATGGATGCACAAATGTGGAAGCAAGCATTTGAAGATGGTGCCATTTACCATTATGAGTCACATGGTAATTACTGCTAAAGTTGCCACTGGCTCTAATTTTTAAACAGCTTTCTCTGTACTGATTCTATGTACCATATACATGTAAGCTTATTCTTCATTTTTAGCCATTTTTTAGCATTTTTGTGGCAGTTTAGCATCAGAGGCCTGGTTTGGGCATATAGCTCAGCCCTGATGTCATATCTTCAGTGAGGTTAGATGCAAACCACGAAGTGCTGGTGAAAATATATGTCAAGTGCAAAGACACAGGTCAAGGCCGAGCAAGCAAGCAAACAGCAGACTAATTCAAAAAGACAGACGAAAGGGAGCATCAGGAAACAAAGCAAAGAGTTGAGATCCAAAATGTAGATGTTAAAATGCTCAATAACACAACCATGGAAGTGATACTGTGTGAATGACATGCCAAATAGGAACAAGATTAACAATAAATGAGGAACAGGTGTGAGCGCTTAATAGGCAGGCAAATCAGATCGCGGTAGGCATGTGACAAGTGAGCCCAGGGATCGTGGGGAGGTGGAGAAGTTCCCAGCAAGAGTCCAGAAACAAGATGAGTGTAGGTGGGACCATAATCAGTTTCTGGGACAAGGCTGCATGCGAAAGTGGTTGGAAACAACAACAACAACAAAATAGTACTTAGAATTAGACTAGGATTCCTTGTTATTGGAATCCCCTAACATATTCCCACTTCTGGAAATGATGGAACATACTTTCAAGACACAAGTTCAGTAGGAAGTTGGATCACTTGGATCTTCTGAAGACCATGGGCAGATCAATAATATGTTCTCTCTTATTTTTCCCTGACTGAGAAGGTCAATCTCAACTTATTATCCTGTTACCGAAATTTTTTTATTTGTGGTTATATATGTGGTTGCATTTTATGCATTTGCTATCCCTGTGCGTAAAACCCATTAACAGTAACAGGAGAAACCATGTAAAAATTAAATAAAGTTACTTTAGACTGACCAGTGCTCATTATGAATAGTTAATAGTTGTGTTGTTAGATTCAATGTTGAAAAAACTGTAGAAAATGAAGCTTAACATTTGAGTTACGACAAGCAAATTCGGCTGAATGACTCTTATAGAAGTGTCTCAGGGTTGAACTAAGCAGTGCAATTACTTAGCAGTGTATAACCATTCTCTAGCCTACACAGTAGAAACATCTCAGTTTGAACTTGATGACAGAGCCACCTACTTCTCCAAACTACAATGACAAAAAGCACAGAATGAAAAGTAACACTCAACTGTAATACAGTGACCACAAAGGTTCACTTAACAAACCTCTTTTACATTTGTAATCCTCTAACTGGTATTTTACGGGTACTAACTCAATGAGAGGTCCTGGGGTCTTCAAACCATGATTATTTTCTAACAGTATGATTGGTAGAACCATCATTTGAACTATCTTTTCACCAACACATTTAAATTTCCGATTGAAATGTTTAATGTTTGTATTTGTACTAGATGGCACAACCACCTCAATGCAAAGTACACAACAGAACCAGAAACATGTCCAGTTGGACTTGTTGGTAGTCACCTCTGAATGGGACCAACTTCATTTAAAATAAATGGTAAAACCATCAGAATTTTTTCGCAGGTCAGAAAAAAATACTACTGTATACTGTACAGGGTCATGTTTCCCTCCTCGATTTATAAATAATGGATATAAACCTTCAACTGTACAAGTTTTTAAAGTTTTTGTAGAAGACATCCACCATGCTACCTCTCAGATGTAAGTTTCCCTTAAGAGGAACCTCAACATACTGCCCTATTTCTTTACAACATGTAGCATGCAAATACTTTTGAACTATAAGATGTTAAATCTTTAAGATGCACGTGAGTAATGAGATCTGGCTGATTGTCAGCAAAGCATCAAAAGCTAATCTCCATTAGATGCATCCACAATGGCAAAAGTTTTTTTTTTTTTCATTTAGATTCCCTCTAACAGATGAATTATGGAGTGCTACTCTGCCCAGACCAGAAAGCACACATGCCAGCTTCCACACAGCCAACATGTTTACTCTAGAAGAAATGATTCATGTGTCAGGTGTTGTTTAACTGGGGTTTATTACACAGAACAAACAGAGCTGAGAAGGTGCTGGTGAAAATCTATGTCAAGTGCAAAGACACAGGTCAAGGGCGAGCAAACAGGCAGATTAATTCAAAGAGACAGATGAAAAAAGAATCTGCATCAGCAGTCAAAGCAAAGAGTCGAGATCCATAACACAGTAGATGCTATGACGCTCAGTAACACAATCATGGAAGTGATGCCATGTGAACGGCATGCCAAATAGGAACAAGATTAACAATAAATGAAGAACAGGTGTGAGCGCTTAATAGGCAGGCGAATCAGAGCGCGGTAGGCGTGTGACAGGTGAGCACAAGAATCATTGGGAGGTGCAGTAGACAGCACATGGAGAGGAATCCGTGATATGACATCGCGTGCCTTCTGGAGCGTTCAAGATCTGTGCTACATTCGGCATCGCTTCCCTCAACACGCTGGTATGTTGGGATTTAAAATGTGAGAATTTGAATCATTCAGACTCCAGAGCTTAAATTGCATTCCAAAAAGTCTGCCTATTGTCTCTGGTGCGCAGCCCTGACAGAATGAGCAAAGGTCAATAACTTATTTTAAAGCTTTGAATGCGCCATGCTGTAAATTAAAACAAGACAACAAGATGTTCAGACTACGTGGGCTGAAGGAGGGTGTTCAAAAAGTAATTTAATGTTAAGAAATGCTGAGAATGTTGAATTCCTTTTACATAAACCTTGTAATTAAGAAGAACAGTGAATGTTTTGCTGAACTGACACTCTCAATGATGTAATAAATGAATACATTTGAATTGGTATTGTATGTTGTATTGAATTTTGTAATAGATACATGTACAAGCAGTCCCCAATTTATGATGGGGATACGTTCTGACAAAACCATCTTAAGTTGAATTTATCGTAAACTGAGGAGTTCGATATATGCTGTGTATATCATAGCGTAGCGTACAATAAACATGCTTAATACTCCTAGATTACCGTATTTTCCGGGCTATAAAGCGCACCGGATTATAAGACACAATATCAACGATCGGCTGCTAACGGGTATATTTTCATACATAAAGCGCACCGGGTTATAAGGCGCATTAAATGAAACAAAACTCTTAAGTTCCCTCGGAAGCTCAGTTTGGTCTTTACCTGGCGCAGGGCGTCTTCTTGCTTCCTCCACTTCCGTACCATTGATTCGTTAATGTTGAATTCTCTCACAGCTGCTCTATGTCCATGTTGTACTGCGTGACTGATAGCGTTGTGTTTGAAATCCGCTTCGAAAATGAATGAATGAATGCACGTACCCTAATGCTGAAGACACATACCGTATTACTCCGTGCTATGCTGCCTGACTACGGATTGCCGTAAGCTTTGTAACCTACCAACAGACCGTGCTAAAACATTTTGACAGATTTATGAGCGGCATGTACCATCTACAATCGGTTCTAGGTCAGAAAGCACAACCAGAATTAATTCATACATTAGGACGCACCGCATTTAAAGGCGCACTGTCGATTTTTGAGAAAATTAAAGGATTTTAAGTGCGCCTTATGGTCCGAAAAATACGGTAAACTACAGTTGGGCAAAATCATTAACACAAAACTTATTTTACAAAAAATATTGAAAAGCTCATTAAGTTATTGAATAATGTATTGAAAGTGAAAAACAAAAACGAGTATTATCACAACCTCGGTTTTTCCTCACTACATTTCCCAGCGACCATCACTCCCGTCACGTGTCTCCCTACGCCACACACTGCCATTTTCTTCAGTGCAGGGAAGTATCGTATTGCATATTTCTTGCATGGGGAAGATTTCAACTTTCAGAGTGCAGTTTATGCTGAATGCATTTATGCGCATTATCAGGTTCCCATCGTAAAGTCGATCCATCATGAAATGGGGAGTACCTGTACACTTTAGTCAGTCCTCCATATCCATGGGGAATTGGTTCCATGACCCCCTGCAGATAAAAAAAATCTGTGGATGCTCAAAGTAATCTCTAGGTTACTTATATTTTTGTAAATGTTATGTAAATTTATGGACAAGTTCTGTACATGTGAACCAATGAGACACGAGGCGAGCAAAGCTCAAACAGCATGTGCTGAAAAGAGTTTGATGATCTGTGAAACTGTGGGGAGCTGCAGCCTATAGAACGGCAGTCCATTCATTATTTGTGTGGTGTGTTTCATCAGCATGCAGTGTGGGAAGAAGACAAGAAGTGTGATGCTCTGGGAAATGTTCTGCTGAAAAACCCTGGGTCTGGGGAATTCATGCGGACGTTAATTTGAAGTGTAACACCTCACAGATAAACGACCTCACAGAATAACTTTGATTTTCTTGTTACAACTGCTCATGTCTCCCTCCTCTGGTCGACTGAGGATGCCATGCCCCCAGGGACTTTGCCGCCGAGGACTCAAGATCCTAAAGTGGCCTGTGAACTGGAATAAATAACGCCGATATGCATAGTTTTACATTATTATTATTGCCGTATACGCTGTAGCTTTTATATACTCTATTTTTTATAATCTTCATAATATTTCTCTAAAATGATAGTCTAGTGTTATTTCATTTGAACTATTATATATGTTCTCTCTGTTACCCATATATTTTTGTTTCTGGTTATTTCAACTGTTATTATGAACTACATTAGATAACTTTCATTCTTACATATAACATCTAGGCCACCCAAGCAGGTTGGGTCAATTTTAAAATCTTGCTCCTCCCAAGGTTTCTTCCTTATAACGTTTAGGGAGTTTTTCCTTGCCATTATTGCCCTAAGCTTGCTAAAATTGGGGATGGCCTTATAATTTAGAAGATTGAAAAATTTGTTTTTCAATTTACAATTGAAAAATTGTAAAGCTGCTTTGAGACGATGCTTCATTGTAGTAAAAAAAAAATAAATAAATAAAAAGTGCTATAGGTTTGAGATAAATTAGATGGATCAGCCAGTCCTTTTGCAATGCTGAACCGTACCAAAATGAAGCACCCAGGAATAAAACAAAGGAGATTGTTATAATTATCATATTATTATTACACTAATTGTCTTATACCTACATATAAAGCAACAAAGATAATCAAGTATGAAACTAATAGAACAAAGTATGTGGCTGCTGTTTCCAGGATGTCTATAAAATAACAAGGGATAAAAGGAATTTTTAAATGTAAAATGTGCTGAATTACAATTTTACAAATTGTAAGAAATAGTCTCGACATGAATACTGACACATATTTTGAGTCTACAATAACAGTTGAACAACAGCCGAGCAACTCTGATTAAAAAAAAGCAATTCCCCAAGTTGCACCATCGTAGAGTAAATGGTTAAAGCCCTGTGCACCATTTGGATTCCCTAATCACCCATTATCCTAAAGAGACTGAGTGTGGTCGTATTGACGATCCAAAAATGCTCTGATAAAGGAACCGGCTAAAGGAGGCCCTGTTTTATGAAGCAGCTGGGCTCGGCTATTATCGTCGCCGTTTCCTCAGCTCTCAAAAACAAAAATGCCTCTCAAATCACAACACTTTTCTAAATATAACTTAACTACTTCTTCATGACTTCTTTATGGTGGAAAATGTACACTCAGTGTATGCATGTCATGCTCACAGGATTAAGGGTAAGAAGCCCCACTTACTTCCACTGTAATTGAAGGTCTAGAATTGGCAATGAAGGACTTTCTTCCTTCAAAGTCATTTGATTTCATTCACAATAATTCATAAACCATAAGGTCATGACCGTCATGAAAAGGGTCTGTTTCTCAAATATGTTTCAACAACTTGATTTAAATTCTTGAAATATCAGGGTTTGCTTCGGTCCCGCTTCTGTTTTGGTTAGTTTTCGCTCTTTTACTCTGGTCCCTTACTTTCGCTTCAGTTTGTTTATGCTTTCTGAGTGTGGCATGCTTGTGTGTGTGTGTGTGTGTGTGTGTGTGTGTGTGTGTGTGTGTGTGTGTGTGCTTGCTTCCACAGACATCCATTGGCTGGCACTCCACCTCTGATTCAACACACCTGTTCCCGATCTTCATGGCTGATCACCAACGCTTTAAAACTCCGGGGGAGTCAGAATATGCCAGATCGTCTTGTTATGCTACTGTCTCCGATCCTCCGGTTGGATTTCACCACTCTCTGCCTGAGTCAACCACCTTCCTGGCAGAAATCCCTGTCTCCGATTCTCCTGGGGGATTCCACCATCCTCTGCTTGGGTCTGCTGGAAGCATCACTTGTTTGTGGAAGCCGCCCCCACTCTGTGGCCGCACTCCTCCTGGTTTTTCGTGTTTTTTTTGTCACCAACTCCTTGGACTCAACCTCTGATTACCGTCTGGTTAGTCTGGTTGCCTTTTTTCATACGTTATTCATACCTAATCTATTGTGTCAATATACCCTGTCGTTTATGGTACCGATTGTCTATCAGTGGTTCTGCATCTTGGGTTCCTATAAATATTACTTGTGGGATCCCTGGAACCTGCACTATGGCCACTATGGAACCCGCACATCCACCAGTATGGTGCTCAACCAGCAGGACGCTAGGTTGACTCAGCATGACAAACTACTAAATACCTTGCTTGAAACTAATAAGCTCATTGGTAGTCAGATCACTAATCTCATGAGTAACCCTCTCTCTGCATTCTTCTCAGGCACCCAACCTTAACCCTACCGCCATGAGCCAGACACCCCCAGTCTCCGAGGCCACACTAATCCAAATGGGTTTTGAGAAAGTCTCGGACGTCATGGGGAAGCGGCGTCGAGTTGCCTCATCAGCCTTCGCCAGGGTTCTCGGTCAGTCTCCAAATACGGCTTTGAATTATGGTCTTTGGCTGCGGACAACGCATTCTGGAAGGCGTTGACCGGATGCCACAAGGACGGGTTGGCGGCCTGTGACAAGGCATCTAACCACCAAGCTATGGTTGACCTGGATGCTCACCTGGACCAGCACCTCCATGAATGCCAGTTCGAATAGGTCCCGCGTTCGGTCCAGACAATCCTGTCCTCCCGCACCAGACCCACTGTTCCAGATACCTCGCTCTCACCGGCATCAGACCCCAGTTCCTCCAGGGAGCCTGAACCTATGCAGCTAGGTCGCACCAGACTTACCTCCCTCGAATGCTCGAGACAGAGAGAGAGGGGGCTCTGTCTCCATTCTGGGGAACCTGATTCACTGCTGCACTATTTGCCCAAAAGGTCTAGCTTGTCAGTGAACATGATAAGCTCAAACAAAAATTCCCCACAACCCAGCCAGTCCTTCCTCTCACTACCTGCTGTCCTGTACCTCCCAGGGGTCATGTTCTCCATCGACACCCTCATCGACTCAGGAGCGGAGGATAACCTCATGGTTCAGGACCTCGCAGCCCAGCTCGGAATCCAGCTGGAGACTCTGGAGACACCTTGGCGGGCCTATGCCCTGGATGGAAGGTTACTCGCCCAGATTACACATCGGACCCTCCCGGTCCCGCTGGTCCTATCTCCCTATCATAGGGAGACTATTTCCTTCTTTATTCACTCACCTAAGACCCCCCTGGTCCTTGGCCACCCATGGCTGGCTTGTCATAATCCCTTCATCGACTGGAAACTAGGAAAACTCTCCAGCTGGAGTGACTTCTGTCACCAGAGCTGCCTACTCTCTGTGGTGCTTGCTTCCAAGACTTCATCTCACAATTCTAGACGAGAAGAGCCCCTGGACCTATCCAAAGTGCCCCGGAGCTATCATGACCTCCATGAGGTCTTCAGTAAGGACTGAGCCAAAGGTCTGCCTCCTCATCTGCCCTATGATTTGCTCCATCAACCTGCTCTCAGATACACCCCTGCCTACCAGTCAATTATACAATCTCTCCCGCGGCGAGAGGGAGGCTATGGAGGAATATATTACGGACTGCCTGGCTGCCAGACTCATTAGACCTTCCTCATCTCCCCTTGGGGCCGGTTTTCTTCCTCATCACCAAGAAGGATGGTACGCTTTGGCCATGCATTGATTATCGGGGTCTTAATGAGATAACAAAGAGAAACAAGTATCTGCTCCCCCTCATCTCCTTGGCATTTGACCTCCTGCAGGATGCGACAGTATTCTCCAAGCCGGACCTGCGCAACGCCTACCATCTTGTACGCATAAAGGATGTTTCACTTTCGTTTATCTGGACGATATTCTCATCTTTTCCAGATCCAAGGAAGAACAATGTCAGACATGTATGCCGGGTCCTGGCTCTTGGAGAACTGACTGTTTGTGAAGGCCGAGAACTGACGTCAACACCGTAGCCTTCCTAAACTTTACATGCAGAGAGGTTGCATCAAAGTGAACCCAGCCAAGATCAAGGCAGTGGCAGAGTGGCCCATCCCATCAAGGTGGAAGGAACTGCAGCGATTTTTTTGGTGTTCACAAACTTTTACCGACACTTTATCCAGGACTACAGCAAAGTGGTGGCTCCCCTCACCCAGCTAACCTCCAGGAAAGTCCCGTTCAGTTGGACTTCCGAAGCCGACAAAGCCGTGCAGCGACTCAGCGGGTCTGTTCACCTCTGCCCCAGTTCTTATCCAGTCTGACCCCAGCCGGCAATTAATTGTGGAAGTGGACGCATTGGACTCCGGTGTGTGCGCCGTTCTCTCCCAGCGAGTGGGCCCAGATAACAAATTGCACCCCCGTGTCTTCTTCTCTTGGTGCTTAAGGTTAATTATGACGTTGCCAATTGGGCGCTACTCGCAGTGAAACTGGTGTTGGAAGAGTGGAGACACTGGCTGGAGGCTCGGAACAACCGTTCATCGTCCGGGCTGACCATAAAAACCTGGCTTACAACCAGACAGCAAAGCGACTCAATACTCGCCAGGCCAGGTGGGCCTTGTTCTTCTCACGCTTTAACTTCTACCTGACCTACAGGCCCGGCTCCTGAAAGCCAGATGCCCTCTCTCGCCAGTTCTCCACAGAAAGGACGACACGATTCTCCCTTCCGATCGTCTAGTGGCCCATTTAACCTGGGAAGTCCAACAGGCAATCAAAGAGGCACAGGGTGCTGAACCTGACCCTGGGGGCAGACCCCCTAAACACCACTATGTGCCCACCTCTGCCAGGGCCACAATCCTCCAGTGGGCCAACAATTCTAAGTTCTCCTGCCATCCTGGGGCAATCGTATGCTGTCCTTACTCCAGAGTGACCGGCTTTGGATGCCGACATCAGGGAGTTTGTGGCTGTATGTGCCACCTGCGCTCAGAGTAAATCCTCCTATTTGCCTCCAGCTGGACTTCCCTGCATCCTCTTCCCATCCCTGGCCACCCGTGGTTCCATATTGCAGTGGACTTCCGATTCTGACCGCAAGACAGTCATTCTCACAGTCATCGACAGATTCTCCAAGGCTGTCTGCCTCATTGCACTGCCTAAACTTACCACGGCCCTCGAAGAGCGGCCAACATCCTATTTGACCAGGTTTTTTCAAGATCCATGGGATCCCTTTGAATATCGTCTCGGACTGGGCACACCATTTCACATTGCAAATGTGTAGAGCCTTCTGTAAAACCATCAGAGCTGCAGTTAGCCTCACTTCTGGCTTCCACCCACAGTTGAATGAGCAGGTGGAACGGGCCAACCACAAAATTGAAGTCACTCTGTGCTGCCTGTCTGCAAAGGCTCCATCCAAGTGGAGCTCCCACAACACCTTGACCAACTCCGCCATGGGCCTGTTTTCCTTCAAGGCTTCCCTTGGGTACCAACCGACACTCTTCTCTATCCTGGAGGCCAACCTGGCAGTCCCATCTGTGCATTACAATCTGCGCTGCTGCCAGACAGCATGAAAGTTGGCCAGGACTGCCATCTTCAATGCCCGTTGCGCCGCCCAGTGCTCTGCCAATCGCTGTTGGAGACCTGACCCCACATACACACAACCTGTCTGGCTCTTGGCTCAAAACATTCCCCTTCACGTTGAGTCCAGGAAGTTCGCACCCCGATTTATCAGTCCATTCCCAGTCAACAAGGTAATTAACCCCACTTCTGTCCATTTAAGACTTTTCATACGTTATTTGTACCTTATCTATTATGTCAATATACCCTGTCGTTTTTAATGCCGATTGTCTGTCTGTGGGATCCCCGGATCCCACCTAACATTAAATGCAGAGGTGGTAAGTAACAAAGTACCATAACTGTGCTTTGTTACTGTATTTTTATGTATCTGTACTTTACTGTAGGGGTGGGCTATATGAAATATTACATCAAGAAAATAAAAACGTTATGTCATGATAATTAAAGACATTTTCACAATATACAAAATTTATCAAAAAACGTGATTGCAGACAAAATGCATCAGTAGCAACATGTTCTTAAAAACTACTATTCAAATATTACATCAAATATTTATTCAGTACGCTGCACTTCACCCACTTAAACAGAACGCACACATTTAGGGATTAAGAAACTGTATTTTATCTGACAGAACAACATGCTGTTCACGCAAGCAGGAAACTGAGAAGCCTGCAGATACTGTGATGCATACATGAGGGAGATGGGAGCAGATTTAACTCTGGTTTGCTGGACTACAAAGACGCAGTTCATGCTTCTCTGCTTGTTTGCTTGTTTCTCAACCTTTCCCAATCCCCAATGATGTGCCAGCTCATTGTCACAAAGAAATAATCCTCAAATAAATTCACAACTGTCCTGCGATGGTCCTCAAGCAAGGTAGTTATATGGAGGGCATCACCAGCCAAATGTGTTCAGCATTCAATCTGTCCGCGGTGATGGTGCATGTGTTTAATGACACCTTATGAAAACCAGAGGCTGTGCTGTTACAACAACTGCTCTACTACAACAGCTAATGTATCTGGCAGGGTAATATACGGGTCTAGTAGGTTAATAATTTTAACAGTAAGGATAATAACCTAATCATACAACAGTCGTATATGTGAACGGATGTGTATTTTAAAATCTGCTTATCTAAGTTACTCACGTTCACTTGTGCTGTACTCCTGATGATCCAGGATCCCAGACTCCTGTAGAGATCTGATACAGGAGTCCACGAGCTCCAGGCCAGTGTTCAGCTCATCCTCAATGTCTTTCTGTCCATCTGTGTGAAGGAGTGAAGATTAACCACTTAAAGGTCAGCAAAAGGTCAGCAGGTATCCTACACGACCTCAAAGAACCATCTCGGGCTGTGAGATCTTGCACGAGGCAAGAACTGGTATTTGCTTTCCTCCCAGCATTTGTCAATTGAAAGCCAATGAAACTACCTTTTGTTCTTTGCATTTTGCATGAGATTTGCATCACATTTGGGTGAGTAGCTCCAAACCTAAACCTCTCCCTGATCACATGATCTAGTCTCTGTTTACTTAGAGCTTACACTGCAGAAGCTCCTCATTGTGGCTGAGCTTATTACTAACAAAACCTTAAGGTCAAACTTAACCACTTTCTCTGAACCTACAATAGATGTAGTTAACCAGGGAGGTAAGGTGGTATATAATCTGTTGTAGTTATGGTATAAAACCAGAATGAAGACTTTAAACGAAAATCTAGCACTGGTGCAGTCACTGGCACCAAGCTGAGTTCTAGAACAACCCTTGAAAAGATGATTGCTGATGAGACTGGCAACACACTGAGCTGAATGTAAGGAAGGAGTGTGTGCCTGTGATGGTGTGTACACTGCACTTCAACAAACTGTACTAAAATCTTCTATTTAAATGTAAATGCAAAGCTTTTGTAGAACTCTTCAGCTACTGCTTGAATGCCAAGTGGGCAAATTTAAGCATATCTCTTCACTGACTGACTGACTGACTGACTGACTGACTGATGGACAGATTGATCCTTCGAAGACCCTAGGCGGAAGTATACACAGAGCACATACATTATTGACTTCAGTTTAATGATACATATATGATTATTATCCATTAATTTATGACCAGAGACATTCGATGACTGATTGAATACCCAAGAGGTGTATTTACAGTTGCATAAATTAATGAACCAATTACTTACAAAATTTCAGATTTCCAGCCAACACATAATAATAGGCAAGCACATTCTGCCTAGATATTTCTGCTTAAAGTAGATAAAAGTCCTTAAAGTAGATAAAGAGAACCCAATTAATCAAATGAGACAAAGTTTTTATACTTGGTCATTTATTTATTTAGGAAAATGACCCAATATTACATATTATTGAGTGGCAAAAGTATGTGAAATTCTAGAATTAGCAGTTCATTTGAAGGTGAAATTAGAGTCAGGTGTTTTAAATCAATGGGATAACAATCAGGTGTGAGTGGGCACCCTGTTTTATTTAAAGAACAGGGATCTATCAAAGTCTGCTCTTCACGAGACATGTTTATGGAAGGTTATCATAGCACGAACAAAGGAGCTTTCTAAGGATCTCAAAAAAAAAAGTTGTTGATGCTCATCAGGCTGGAAAAGGTTACAAAACCATCTCTAAAGAGTGTGGACTCCACCAATCCACAGAAAGACAGATTGTGTACAAATGGAGGAAATTCAAGACCATTGTTACCCTCCCTAGAAGTGGTCGACAAAAAAGATCACTCCAAGAGCAAGGCATGTAATAGTTGGGTGAGGTCAAAAAAGGACCACAAGGGTAACTTCTAAGCAACTGAAGGCCCTCTCTCACCCATTGGCTAATGTTTAATGTTCATGAGTCCACCATCGGAAGAACACTGAACACAAACATGGGGGGGGTGTGCATGTCAAGGTTTTCAAGGAGAAAGCCACTGCTCTCTCAAAAAAAACATTGCTGCTCCGTCTGCAAGTTTGCTAAAGATCACGTAGACAAGCCTATAATAGTAAAATAATAGTAATTATGTTTTGGAGAAAGGAAAACCCTGCATTCCAGCTAATAAGAACCTTTATCCTATCTGTGAAACATGGTGGTGGTATTATCATGGGTTTGGGCCTGTTTTTGCTGCTTCTATCTGGGCCAGGACGGCTTGCCATCATTGATGGAACAATGAATTCTGAATGATATCAGAAAATCTAAAAGGAAAATGTCAGTAGGACATCTGTCCATGAACTGAATCTCAAGAGAAGGTAGGTCATGCAGCAAGACAACGACCCTAAGCACACAAGCCGTTCTACCAAAGAATGGTTAAAGAAGAATAAAGTTACTGTTTTGGAATGGCCAAGTCAAAATCCCGACCTTAATCCAATGAAAATGTTGTGGAAGGACCTGAAGCGAGCAGCTAATGTGAGGAAACCCACCAACATCCCAGAGCTGAAGCTGTTCTGTACGGAGGAATGGGCTAAGATTCCTCCAAGCCGGTGTGCAGGACTGATCAACAGTTACAGGAAACGTTTAGTTGCAGTTATTGCTGCACAGGGGGGTCACACCAGATACTGAATGCAAAGGTTCACATACTTTTGCCACTCTCTGATATGTAACATTGGATCATTTTCCTCAGTAAATAAATGACCAAATATATTTTTCTCATTTGTTTAACTGAGTTCTTTTTATCTGCTTTTAGGACTTGTGTGAAAATCTGATGATGTTTCATTTTTATGAAATATGCAAATACAGCATCACTGTAATTATCCATTTACAGTCTAATATATACAATATATATGAGAATATACAAAAGCATTGTAAAGTCATGAATGTTCTTTATTCCACAATAAAACAAACAGTCTAGCAGGGGTGTGTGTTATGTATCACCTATGATAAAACAGTATTACCCCAGTTCTCACCAAACAAAGTACCAAGCAAAATTTTCCCATAAGGAATAATGTAAATTGAATGAATCCATTCCAGACCCCCAGGCATTACATACATTAATGGAGTTGTATTGTACAGGTGCTCCTTGATTTACAAAGGGAATATGTTCCAACAAATCCATCATAAGTTAAATGTATAATGAACTGGGGAGATTAATTAGTGATTGGTAGAGCGGTCTATACTTGATCATAGCGGAGATATAGAAAGGATACTATGATGAGTAATGATAAGTAAGTTAATGTATAAAACATTTACATTAATCTACAGTAGGCCAAAATCATGAACACAATGCTTATTTTATAATAAAGTCTTTAAAGACTATAGTGAGTCATGGATTGAAAGTGAAAAGTAAAAGCAAAACGCTTACTCTATTGGTGAACTCCAAGCCTACAGCAGCCTGTGTTCTGGAGCATTCAATTCCTGTTTTGCTTTTAGGCTGACTCTTATAAATGAACAGTTTTTAGGTCCCATGGAGACTTATTTGCAGTAAGAATACTGTACTGTAGATGTAAAAATAAATAAACAATAAAAATAGTGGCAATCTTCTCTGAGGCCTATTGTGAACCTAAATCACTGTGTACTGAATCGTGACTCATGTTTTGGCTGAAACGAGTCGCGCGGCTTGACTTATAAGCAAGTGCACCAAGTACCCAGCAAACAACGAGAACCGAGACAACTTTTTGTAGTCAAAATGGGTTGAGAACCGAGTTTGAGAAGTTCCGTGGTGGTCAAAAACTGAGGTACCACTCTTTATATATGGGACATTTTATTCTATGGGGCAATTGTTAAGGTTGAGGCAACTTTAACGGCTTGAAGGTCATCTCAAAGTCTGGCTATGTGGTGCCACGTTAATATTCACCTGTCAAGCCTCTAAAATGTCACAAGATCAGTCACCGGCAGCATTTCATAGGTTTATAATGAAACCCGAATGCTTCCTGAAGGGATGGGTGGCTTAGAAAACAAAGGCTTTTCTTCTCAATACAAATGCTTGTGCTGTATAATATCTGCCTGAGCTTGATGTGCTCAGGAGGAGGATCTATTAAAGAAGACATTGATAAATGTAATATTTACCTTGGGTATTCCAGCGAAGGTGTTCATCTGCTGAGCTGAAAGAAATAACGAATAGAATTGATTGGAAAGAAATCATAACAGAAACACAAGACACAAAATCATACACACACACAGCTGAAGTAAACAGCGACAATTACATAATTACGTCTCTAATAACCTTTCAAATGAATATTCATGAGCACAGGAAGTAACATCACTGTTCCTGGGACGTATCTGGTTTACAGTAAACAGAGTTCAAAACAGTAGGGAAGAACCAGAATTCACACACCAGTTTTATGAGACTAGAATCGAGAAATAAGGACAGTATGCAATTAAAAGTAAGACCTTGTTATATCGTTATCTGAAGTTCCCTCAAGGAAAGTGCAAATTTGCTGTCTAGAAACTGAAGTATCACTTTCCAAAAACACAAAGCACAGAGAAACTCTAGGAATGATACAGATTTATATAGTCCAATATTGATGGTAAAATAACTGAAAAGAGCTGCTTAAAAAACAGAGCCACTAAAAAAGCTTTTGGAGTACAGTCCGGTCTCGAGACCATAAACAAGCATTTTGATTGGTCGCCTCACAGAACCAATACTGCCCTCAGATGATAGTTCAGTAAATAAAACTCCAACCTGCATGATTGAAGCACACAAGCCCCTTCACCATGACAAGCTCCTGATCCTTGAAAGGGAAGGTCAAAAAAATATGTCTTAGATAAGTTCCTGCAGGTATTTTAACTTTCCATCTATTGTGTTGCAAACATGGCTTTGATTAAAGAGATTTCTGTAACAGCATCTTAAGTGCTGCCTGATTTACTGTTAGAAGTGTCCACACAGTGGAGTCAGACAGGGAATATTTGCTTTTCACTCTTCCGGTCATCACTGGCAAATCTGCAGAGTCATCGTAATGAAGTCTGGTCTGTAAGTGTATGGAATGCCATGACCTTCCTCTAATTGTCCCCAAAAGACTTGCATTGATTTTTGCTGAAGTCTGTTTCTCTAAGATATTAAAGGTCTTTTTCTTCCTTCCAGACAACATCAGATTTTTAAAGCCTAAAGGATTGCTGAATCCATGAGACAGTCTTCATGTGACCTTTACTTTAAATAAGGTCTGGCTACCACGCTGACTTAAAGAGTTAAAGAGACAAAGTTAGTGATCCGGACAGTTTTGTACATACCCTGTATACTATATATAGTAACAACCAAACCACGACTGGTGAGGTGAAGGCTGTTTACAGAGATGCCTTGCCCAGGTATGGCAGGCAGGATAGGCCAAGAAGGTATTTCCTTTGAGGGCTTAAGAATGATCTGGTCTGAGGATAGGATCAAGGTGCCTGATAGTACAGCGAAAGGTCCAGTTCTGGGGCAGTAGAGACAGAGAATCTTGTGCCTGATGGACAAGGTTTATGCTTCCAGATTCCACCTTGCATTAGGCCTCTGAGTTCAAGGTTCAGATGTGGATAGGGGCAGGGCCTATAGCATGTGACTCAGACCAGAAGTGGCCTCCCGCCACCCGCCCGTGTCAGGTGCGGCTGTCCTGACTGTCTAGTGCCTGGGGCCTGGATCCTGGGAACTCTTGCTTTGTGACTTGGACTCTCATTTGTTGATTGCTAACTTCCGGTTTTTGTTCGAAACATTTTGTTAATAAACTTTTATTTTTTTTAACTGAACCTGCCTCTGTCTACCGCACACCATAACAAGGAGTGGGCTTTGTGCCCCATGACAAATAGCATTGCCACCTCTACAGACCCCCTAAATGAAAAGTGAGTTACATCTCTCTTGCGAACATATGCTACAATGCACATTTACACAGAAAGTAATTGGTCCTCCTAACATAGCCACCTGCCCCAGTCTGGCCCCTCCACATCAAATGGTCTAGAACCGCCACTTCAGAGTCGAGTCAATTTCTTTCTGTAGCGCATTTTTTACAATGGAAAACTCCCTAATCGTTAAAGAAGCAACCTTGGGAGAACCAAGACTCAAAAAGGGACCCAACCTTCTTGGGATATTTAGATGTTATATGTAAGAATTAACCAAGTTATCTAATTAAACTAAAATATTATGTAGAGTATAATAAAAAAGAGAATATAAAAGCTATAGTATATAAGCCAATAGAAATATTGCATAAAATAACGTAAAAATATGTATATGTATATTGTGTGCTTGGTGGCACAGCATCCTAAGTCGATCATAGTAGGGAGAGAATTATTGCCCTCTGTGGTCTCAGTATGGTGTGGCTGGAGCTGATGATGGAAGAACAGCTTGGGTGGAGCTGAAACGGAGGAACATCTTGGTGTGTAGGCTGGAGCTACTACTGCAGAGCCACTCTGGTTTATAAACCACCTCTGACGCAGAACAGACCAGTTCTGGTGTCATCAGGCTTAGGGGGTGAGTCCTAAGACATTTATTCTGTTCCCAAAACTGTGATATTGTGCCCCATGATTTTTCATAGACAAATAAGCAGCACACTTTAGGACACATAGCATCTTGTTAGCCAAGCTTGAAAAATGTCGCATGCATTTGCTCACAAAAGCCTATTTTTCACCTGTAAACAGCAAATTCATGGGCTGTGTGTGTGCACTTGTCTTCGTGTGCATGTGTGTAAAACGATTAAATGACCTGCCCCATTTATGCCGGCATCCATATTGTACGGCCTCCAATTTCTTCCCCACTGTCAGGTAATAGCACTCATTTATTCATCTACTTCATCCCGCGGCGACGTTTAACATCCGGCCTTGGGATAAAACTCAGCAAGGACGGATGAGTGGATGTGACATTGGAGCGACAGGCTATATTTACAGCGCTCTGCTCTGTAAATATATAAAAAAGTCATTTACTTTCAAAGCACATCAGAGTAGATGGATGTGGATGAGGTTAGAGATGCGACCTAGGTATGGAAACGCTATGTTATATAATCAAACATAGACCAGTACTATGCATGTGCAATGATTTACACTATGTAGCCAAAAGTTTGTGGACGCCCAAATGACATTAAAACATTATTATATATTCATCATATATTAGTTTGGAGACTTTACTCTTCTGCAAAGGCTTTAGACCAGATTTTGGAACATTACTGTGAGGTTGGATATTTATGTTAGACATTAAGCCCTGGGTGACAGCTGGACTTGAAATTCAAGTTAATTGATGCAGTTAAGGTCTGGACTCGATGGACCCGATGTGCAAGCCAAACAAATGCTCCATAAAAATATAGACAGGCAGGGCAGAAAATTGAGGAATTGACTTGTTGGGATGGTATAAATGTATGAAAGTGCCATACTAAGAGTCACCAAAGTGTTCTGTACAATATACTACCATTATTCTGTTGTTATATATATGACCATTCCATGACTGTATACAGATAATCCATTTACGCAGGGGGTCTGTTGAATACACAGATATTAAGCACATTAAACACGATACTCATTCGTAACTCAACGCATCTCGCACCTCCTGTAGAACTCCAGTGACTTATGCATTTTCAATAATGCTATGAGCCACAAAGGAAAACATCGTCCACTTTATCACTCGGAGAAGTCGTTGCAAAATAGATTTCTTCATAGCCTTGTTTACACGGCGCAGCCTCTGCCACTATAAAGAATACGAGTGCTTCATGTGTGTAACAAATGCACAAATAACCAAGCTGTAAGGACTGACAAGGGAATCGTGGGAAATTTGTGTGTGTTGAACCGACCAGAGGCGCTTCATACACACAGTGAACCTTCATCTTAATCCTCATTCATCACCAGAGGTTTATAGTAACATGTTTTTTTAAAGGACATCCATTTTCTTTTTGGATACTCTGCACTTCTACTTTGGACTTGTGTTTATGGAAACACTCCCAAAAGAAGCAAATCGGGCCACCTACTACAATGTGAGAGGGTGACCACTTGATCAGTTAAAGTGAAAAGATAATAATAATGTATATTTCCTTTTGACTTCAGAGGTCAAACAAAACCAACTTGCAGGAATATTGGAGAGACAGGATCAGGAAGCAAGCCCAAATTTACACTCCAGAAACAAGCCCCAAAAACCTGCAACCTGTAACTACCAACATTTGTAAGTGACTTTATAGAACAATAAGAATTCACTTAGCCCTTTGTCTAGAAATACCAAGAAACAAACAAAAAAAATGCAGAGACCAATTACTCAAACGTTTAAGAGAAAAGTCAGCAATGCTGAAAATGTACACAATGTCAACAGCTTCAAATTTCATGAATGAAGCTGAGGGAAGGTGAATAATATGAAGCGATGAAGGTTGTAGTGGTAGCCGCTTGCAGTACCGGCAAGAATTTAAAACTACTTCCACCCCTGTAGATAGGTGCAACTTTGTCATCACAGTACGAATAGTGTTATTTTAGTGATAATGAAAGTCCAGTATGTGCCATGTAGGCAGTCGTATAAGGGGAAGAAGCAGTTTCTGAGCTGACTGCTTCTTGCATGGATATTCCTGTATCCTCTCTCAGACAGCATAAGGTTATACAGTGTGTGGCCGAGGTGGAGGAGACCTGATGATGCTGTGTGCTCTGGCAATACAGTGCTGGTGGTGTCATGTGTTACTCCTAACATCGCTGCATCTGCACTGGAATCGTTCTTCATTTCCTTCTCCATCATTACAAACACATCATGGAATAGACGTCCATATTTAACAACAGCTTAGAGCACAAATGAGCCTAATTAGTTTTAATCCTGTTACAAGAAATGAGCCTGGATGCTTTCCCATAGGTGCTAGTAAATACAGTCATACACGGTGTCCTGCAAACCAGAACGTATGGAACAGTCTTTCTCTCTCAAACACATGGGTAACACATGGGTTCCTCCTGCTGCCTCCAGCACTTAGGATTATTGTTTCATTACAGAGAGGTTTAGTTCACGCCCGCCATTTGGACCACGTGTGGTTTTTGCCCGAGCCGTTGTCACACTCCGTCTGTTCTCTTACAGTTCGATGCTTTAGAGCTCACGCTGAGAATTGAGGATCTGAAAGGGACCATGGGGAGAGGGGAGGCTCAGATGTTAAGTCATCTGACCACTAATCAGAAGGTTGAACGATTAACTCCCAGTCATGGCAAAATGTCACTGTTGGACCCTTAAAAAACCCCTCAGGATCAGGTTGTCTGCTAAAAGCTGCAAATGCTTTTAGTAATACATCTGAACCCTGCTCTCCAAGCTTCCATAAAACATACAAGAAATGTAAATGTCCAAGTATGAAGTGAATGGCGTTCCCCATGTAATTCGGACATAACATCCACGCAGGACACAACCACAAAGCCTCCTATGCCACAAATTTATGCAAAAATCATTGAAAGTAGGCAGAGCTTTAAATATACTGGAACCAGTTAGGGATTTTCCCATACAAAATAATGAAAACTGCCGCTAGGCTGCCGCTAGCTGAATATGCATCAGAAAATATCCATTAATGAATATGCATTAGAGATTCCGCTTCCAATACGAGTGATTGAGTGAATGAAACCAATGATTTTGTTGTGTGATGAAAGCCAAAAATGCATTGATAGGCAGCATTACGAACAACACGGAAGATCAGCCAGATGAAACAGAGTGAATGTGATCCAGTTTATATAGTAATAAGTGAAAGAGAATATACAGGTAGTGGGGGGACAGACAAAGGAGCACTACTTACAATAGGACAGGCACATGAATACCATTAACAGCTTGTTACAAATAAAGTCATCCACACAACTACGAGTAACAAAAAAAGTATCTAAACACTCCAACTGAGCTAAAACAGTCTCTAGTCTAAACGTGAGCTAATGAGCGCGCAAACACCGAACCAGTAAGGTAGTTACACACACATACACACGAATGATGGACGTCCCACTCCTTAACTCCTGCCTCTGCTGTGGATCCACAGCGTCGATTGTCTGTTGAGGTGACCAGCTGTTTACTACTGCCACAACATCCGTCAGATTTTTACAGTGGAGCATTGTCTCAAAACAACTTTACCAAGTTTAGATTATCTCCTAATAACTACGTCCCAATCCCAAATTGAGCAAGCCTAGGGCGACAGTTTGGCAAGGAAAAACTCCCTGAGTGTTTATAGGAAGAAACCTTGGGAGGACCAAGACTCAAAAAGGGACCCAACCTACTTGGGCGGCGTAGATGATAAATCTAAGAGCGAAACTAAAGTCATGGAGTCAAAGTTTAAAATAAAATGTGAAGTATGCACATCGGCATTAAGTGGCCCGGGTATGATGTGGCTGGAGCTGATGACGGAAGCAGCTTGAGTGGAGCTCCAGCAGATGAACATCATGTGTGGGGCTGGAACTGCCGGAACACAGCTCGGAAAGAAAACAGGAAAATGTAATTAGTTATTGATTAAGAGCACAGTGTCTATTAACAATCACTGATGCCAAGTGTAGCATGAGACCCCGGCAGCATTAGCTATAGCAGCATATCTAGAAAGAGGAGAACTGATAGGAAACATAGCCAAGAGGGATCACATGAGACATTGGCAACCCGACGGGAGGCAGAAGACAGCAACCCAAACGTCTCTGATCACCATAAGACACTTTGACTATGAACCCCCAGCTCTGCCCCTTATTCTAAGGCAAGGATGCATGAGTCAAGATCACGAGGACCGAAGCCCAGTTCAGCCAGACCGCCCACCTCGACACTCCCGGCTAACGGACAAGGCAGGCAGGTCAAGACATGACTCCAGACTCCGGCTTACCATTGACCCAAGCCATGCATCCTGGGTTTAAAAAACACAGAACGGTCATTAAATGGCACATTCTTGCAAGTCCTTTGAAATAGGACAATGACATGTAAAGTCTTGCATGGTTCCTGTTGCTACAAGCATTGTTCTTCTTAGGTCTCGATTATAAAAATGATTTACGCTTTACACCATAAGATGGAGTTTTATAGCACTCCACTTACATAATATACAGCTGGGGAACACTGCCTGTATCTTGGCTCAATTCTGTCCCTTTCATGCTCCCTAAATCAGCCCGAATAACCCACTCCAAATCCATGAAAGATTACAAATGGGTTTTGTTGATGTGTTGTTAAGTACAGCATTGAAACTGAAGAGGTCTGCTCACCTTAACACACTTTTCCTTAGTTACACCTAGATTGAATGCCGTATCTCCGCTTGTGTATCCTCCCTTTAGATCCTTTCTCTTTTTGTCTCATTCTGGCCCTTTCATGCATCCATAAATCAGCCCGAAATAACCCACTCCATGGTCCACGGTCAAACAAATAGGCTGAAATTAATGTTTGGCAAGCACAATTGTATCAGGGTGCATAAAACTGTGCTGGGAAATCAATAATAATTAGTGGAAGACCATTTAACCATTTTGCAGCTTGTACTGAGCCATTTCAAGGGGGTTAGGATGAGCGTTCCACATTCATGCAGAAAAAAATACTGCCCGAGAGACGCCAGTCGATAAAGTACGAGAACATTTTCTAGCTGGTAATGACCTTCCTTGCTGCCAGTGGGCTTATCATCAATGGAAACGCCCTCAGAGATCAGAGAAGTCATTGTGTATATGCACTCATTCATTTAGCAAACACTTGTAGACATGTGAGCTTTTAAAAGAGAATTCTGTGGAATTCGCTTTCTGTCAACTGACCAGAGACAACTGTGGGAAGGTTGTAAGAAAAGCAAGGAGCTCCTACAAACACATGGCCTTCAAACCACACACATAAATTCAGACTATATTTAGACATCTAAATTTCGGCCTCAGGAAACCGGTAACAACAAAAGGTAACAGAGTAAAAGTATTGCTTACCTAAATACTCTAAGAAGTACATTTTTGAATAAGTTACTTATGTAAATGTGACATAGTAAATGAGTATGCTACTACCTCTGATCTTTATTACCTCATATAGAATATGATTTGAACTTCATGATAGTTTTTCTAGTAGACAACAAGACCCTCATGAGATGAGTGCAGTGTGCAGGGAGAAATACGTAGAAACAAATAATAATTTGCACCAAAGATGGAGTTATAATAATGTATTACACTGAACCAACCAGATTTGCATGGACCTTCTAAAAACTGGGGTGCATAATTCTGCTGAATTGCAGCCATGTTTTGTTCATTTGCATCCTTATCCATATCTTCTGTTGTTGTGGTTCCCTGCATAACAATGACTTTTTTGCCTAAAAGAGGATGCAAGTGTGTTTACCACCATATCAAAAACTTCAAGCTACATAGCTGGGCATCCATTGTACAATAGTACAACACCCATGACATCTATGAAGTACCAGGAGATGTCAGAAGAAAATGTGTCTGTCTTTTCCTGAAAGTTACTACTGGGTCATGGTTGGATCTCGCACAAGGTCAGCCCAAAACATGCATCCAATGCACACAAAGTGAAGCATTTGACACAGCCGCCCCAGTCCCCTGATGTAAATTCCATAAAAAAGGGGTAATTAAGAGGATAGTCCACAAGTCAGAATCTAGTACCATAGAAGATCTGGAGAGATTCTGTATTGAGGAGTCTCAAATTCCGCTGTGTTCCCCGGTCTCATCCACATTATGGGAGAAAATCAATGCTGGCACAGAAGTTGCTCAAAATAATAAACAGTTCATGATCCTCCTTCTCAGAGCTTCTTTGGCTTTCATTGACTGTTTCTGGCCTACAGCTAGTCATTGGCGAGGTCACATGAGCGAGCATGATGAAAATTAACAGCAACTCACTGACTGATTGGCAGCCGAGAAAACCATTGGCCATGATGTTGCACCAATTATCCAAATATGCTGTTAGACACCTTCACCATGTCAACAAGTTATTTGAAAAGTGTAACCTTGGCATTCATTCGATACATTCCCTAGGAACATTCATTAGAGTAAAGACGACAGAACCCACTGGAACTGGTTCTGTGATCAGACGAGAGATAAACTGAGGATTTTGGCAACAATAAAGGTGTGTTTGGTGTCCGAAGCAGGATGCTTATACAGAAAAGAACCTGTTAAGCAATGGGGAGCATCTGGGAAGATGTGGCTGTTTTTCCTCCAAACATCCTGGAAAATTTCCAATATAGAGTACTGTGCAAAAGTCTTGGGCCACCCTTAGATTTGTTGTTTTATCCATATTATAATGTCCATATATACTGTATTATTATACTGTATTATATATATATCTGGCTCTAATAAAGAGACTGAGAAATATTTATAAATGATCATTATACCATTGCTAAAACAGTGCTATATCTAATCTATCAGATGTCGTTTATGGGTTTATGGACAACATAAATTGCAGTGAGATGTCAGATGAAAGTCTGACTGCCTCTGCAAAGCAGCCACAAATTGGTCTTGGCTAGATCCAAAGATAAAGACCCAAATATATCTCCAAATCCATACAAAAATGATTCAAAAAACAGATATGAAGTCTTTGACATAGCCATCCCAGTCCCTTTACCTAAAAACTTTTGAAGTACTTATGAAGAAGTCTCTACAAGTGAGGATCTGGAAAGATTCTGTTTTGAGGAGTGTCAAATTCCTCCATATTCCACAAACTAGTTGTTCTACACACTATATAACAATGCAAAATACGAGAAGCTCAATGGCTGGTTGGCAAATGTGGAAACCAATGGTCATGATGATGCTCCAAGTTTAGTTGTACATCAAGTGGAGATTTGGCAATATAAAAAACTTCATAAACTGACTTAAAACTGAGTAATGTATACTATGCTCAAGGAAACACAAATTTTTAAACTGTAACTCACAATATTTTCAGCAGACCAGCATATGGACTGTATAGTGGACGGACAGCGACAGCATTACAGGGATAAAATAACGTGATTCAGAATTATTGTGATAATTGCTATTAAAACACTTTAAAACACTTCTGAGATGGGTTCCTTAAGATTAGGTCGCTGACATTTCACTAACCCTTAGTCAGATATTACAAAAACAAAACCACTGTGTTTGGTATTAGTTAGTAGCATCCTCAGAAGGCTCACTGAATAGTCCCACGCCCAATGCTGCGATCATGTTGGAGGCTTGGCTTTTATGAATAAGACTCGTAACCCACACATCACATTTTATTTATCCCTGACTTGTCACGGAAACTGATGACTGGAAACGAAGGCCTTGTCATCATGCCAAAAGCAACAGGCCTCTGATTAGCGTCGCTCCCCAAGCACACATTGAAGGCTCTAAATTATGCTGTCCACATGGTCCTATTTTATCCATCAGGGAGATTTGACTTAGTAGATATTTTAATCGATGATGCGATCCTTTTGTTAATTTTGCTAACATACTGAATGTGATGGCCGTACAGAGCCATTTGTCGCAAGTTTAATAAAGTGAACGTATGCTTAGTAAGATATCATGTGCCAATTGTGTCAAACTTTTGCAAATGGAAACGGAATCACTTATTAGTTGCTAAGGCAGTTCTATTAAGAACATAGCCCTGGCTGGTTTCACAAGGGAAGAGCTAGGAGTGTACTCCGGGTGTGTTGCATATTGCTTTTTCAGACACTACAGTCAGTTTCCCTGAACTCGCTGCAGCAGTGTTTCAATAAATGCTTTTTAGTAAAGCCTTGATAATTCATGACACCACTTTGGGATCAGGGTTACCATGTAACTCTCTAATGTGGCATGGCTGCTCAATCTAACATGTAGGAGCTGGTTTTAATATTTTGGTCCGAACATCTGGGATATGATTCAGTTGTGGTAAAATGGTTGATGTGTTTACCGTTTAATAAATAGCATGTGTCCAAAAACTGGACACCCACATAAATGCCCAGATGAACCCGGGTTTTCCCCACAGAACCATGTCCCAGAGCAATCCATCACACTCATTACATTTCTCAGTGGATATGCTACAGTCTCAAATCTCGTCACTGTTCACTATCTTCACTGCCATTGTTATCCTGGAGATCCCTGCTTGGAGGCCATGAAATTTCCTCTCTCTCACACCTAGCAATTAAATGAGACCCAGTCTATCATCTTTCTGTGAGCGATATAATTGGAAGGAAAGGGCAGTTGCAATGGCCCCTATGGTGTGTTCCCTGCCTTACGGCCAGCAATTTAGAAAATGGTGACTGACTTCCACCTGTCTTAGAATGCTTAAGCCTTCTTTTTCTACAGTTAACGGCTAAACTAGAATAATTAGTTTTTTAGATTTTTTTAGATACATTTTTAGTACAGAGTAATATTTCGATTATGGTTAGTGGAGATACATACATAGTGAGCTGCCTACATTGCCGGAGCCAGATAATCAGTCAAGTCAAGTCAGATTTATTTAATAGCACTTTTTACAATGGAGCATTGTCCTCAAACAACTTACAAGTTTTAGATTATCTCCTAATAACTACGTCAATCCCAAATTGGACCAAGCCTAGGTCGACAGTGGCAAGGAAAAAAACTCCCCTGAGTTATAGGAAGCAAAAACCTTGGAGGACCAGACTCAAAAAGGGACCCAACCTCCTTGGGCGGCCGGATGGGCGGGCGTAAGATGATAAATCTAAGACGAAACTAAAGTCATGGAGTCCAAAGTTCGAAATAAAATGTGACGTATGCACATTGACTTAAGATTGGCGGCCTGTGTATGATGGGGCTGGAGCTGATTACGGAACAGCTTTAGTGGAACTACAACCGATGAACAGCATGGGTGGGGCTGGAACTCTTGCCGGAACACATCTCGGGAGAGAAAAAGAAAATGTAATTAGTTATTGATTAAGAGCACAGTGTCTATTAACAATCACTGATGCCATGTGTAGCATGAGACCCCGGCAGCATTAGCTATAGCAGCATAGCTAGAAAGAGGAGAACTGGTAGGTAACACAGCCAAGAGGGATCACATGAGACATTGGCAACCCCACAGGAGGCAGAAGACAGCAACCCAACGTCTCTGATCACCATAAGACTCTTTGACTGTGAACCCCCAGCTCTGCCCTTATTCTAAGGCAAGGATGCACGAGTCAAGATCACGAGGACCGAAGCCCAGATAATGAGATTCAGATCTCCTACAGGAACCTGCACCAGACATATAAGAATGCAAGTGTGCAGAAGGGTGAACACAGCTTAAACATCAATCAAACATGGCTCATTCACCAAACTACACAAACTTAGCCTGCCTAATTAGATCGGGATTATTATACTTACATTTAGTCACTTGATAGTCGCAGATGCTCTCATACAGACTGACTAATAAAATGCGCTTACAAAAACTATTCGATGATTTATAAGTATCCACTACCAGTCAGACTAGAAACTAATGCTACTCAGAGCCTAACAAGTAAGTTTTCAGTTTGAAGCTAAGGTCACATATCATGACAGATATTAAGAGCTCGCAGATAAGCTGACAAAAAATACATACAAAAGAGCAGGATCAACAGAAGTGCAAAGGATAGGAGAGACATTAGCCTTGTCTGAAGAGGTGATTTTTCAGACTTCTGCACAACGAAGAGACACGCTGGGTTGTTCTGGCTGGTGTGAGAAGCTCATTCCACTAATGAGGAGCCAGCACACTGAAACATCGAGATGTGGCCTTGCGGGCATGGCTCGGTCTCAAAGAAAGACGTAGCAGGCCCTGAAGCTGAAGACCTGAGTCGGCAAGCGAGTGTGTAGTTCTGAACTAAAGAATGTAAATATGTGGAGCAGAACTTTAAGCCCTTAAAAGCCAGGACAAGGGTTTTACATTTGATCCTGGCTGCACAAGCCAGCGAAGTGATCACAGTAAAGGAGTGACATGAAACTCTGGCAGGTTGTGAACCAGACAGGCTGCAGCATTCGGAAAATTCTGTATTGGAGCATTGAAGGACACCGGCAGGCAAAATACTGCAGTAATCAAGGGTGGAAATGTTGAGGCTGAGGCAGAGAGGGTGAGGTAGACCAGCCAAGTAACACCTTTAAGATTCATTACAGCTCATTAAGCTGCAAAAAGGTTGACAATGATAAAATCCTCCAGAACAATAACAACGCAGATACAACCAGAGTCACGTTTCTTACTGGACAAAGCAGCTGGTCTTTTCTGCACGGATGAATTCCTCTTGCTGTCAAGAAGCTTGCACGAGCGTGCTATCATTTGAGAGTCTGAATTCTGGAGGCATGCTACACGGAGGATGAACAGTGCGACTGACTCTTCTGCTTTGGCCTCATGCTGAGATGAAAAAGGAATCGCAACTTAGCACGGATCAGATAACGCAGATGTGCGCAATGTTAACAAGCAGCCATGGCACTGAGTGATGATGGGTGAGAAACATCAACAATTTTTTGCACAGTTATGAACTATCCAACAGCAACACAGTGGAGCTCTGGCAACCCAGGTTTAAGCCTCATGTTTATCTACTTACAAATTCTCTGTCTCTCTTTCTGTTATTTTACTTACTACGTGGAGTTTTGAATGTTCTTTTGATTTAATTAAGGATCCTGAAAAGCATATATACATTTACATATTTGTACATGTATATACACACGTAAATAATGGTATTGTTAGACTGATACATTTTTTCTTGTCAATATGTAACGGGATCCACATTTCCCAATTGTGCCTAGGTAGAACTGCAAAAATGTAATAAAAAAAATCGGAAGCCCCTGGTGATGTGGGACCTCATTTCTCGATGGAACTGGAACTCAACCCGTCCTTGCGACAGAACCCCGGCAGGGATCCATGCAACCTTGGACAACGACAGAAACGCACGAACAATTGGTGGCAAAATCCTCGCCAGGCCCGTTCTTTGAAGCTGGGATGGAACCGTGGAGTCCTCATCAGGCCAACACCCTTCATGGAAGTATGAAAGCGTTGGCAGACTCCACACTAACTGAATACATCACCTATACCTGAATGGGATAAGAACCTTATGGCTCACTGCAAGGCCCTGTTTTGTGTGCTGACCCTCAGAGGAACTCATGTCCGCACCTTCTGGTTAGGTTGAGGTTTGAGTTGGGTTCTATCTAAACTGGTTTTCCATTCAAACAACTGCACAAACAGCCTGGGGTTTTGTGTCCACTCACTGTCCACACTTAGAAAGACCTGTCTTGTTGGCCCACCTTTGTAGACCACCTTGCTCATCTGGTTGTTGCAACAAGTTTGTGTTAATCATCCTCTACTCCTCATCAGCATCAGTGCTCACAGGATACTGCCCTACAGTATGCTTGTGGCTGGATTTTTTGGTTGGTGACTTTTTCTCATCCTATGTTCTGTGGTGTCCCTGACTACTGAAGAACGGTGATGGGGAGCTAACAAGTATGCATAATCACAGATGGACTATTGTATGTAATGTTATTGGTATGTTAAAATTATAAAAGAAAGGTAACGGGGAAAAGTGGAAGAGAAAATAAAGACAAAGAACCGGAAAAGCAGGAAGAAAAGGCGAAAAGGACTAAGCGGTTAAAGGCAGAGATAGAAAAAAATAAGCGATTCAACTGGAAGGTAAATAAAAGGAAGAACAGGCAGTAAGGAGGATAAGTCGGACTTCATCGGAAAAGCAATTAATTCTGACGCCTTACAAAAAAACAGTAGGGATCACATGGGGAAAAAAAGCAGATACAGATATTTCATTTATTTATTATTTCCCAGAACTATGTCTATTGTAAGAGTTTAATCCTACATGTAATGTGACAAGGGCTGTCAAACTTTTTAACTCGCCTTGAGGCAGTTAAGGCAGTGTTGTGTGATCTTTGTGACGGCAAACAAGTTGCAGGAACCAACCAGCAATGCAACAACTTGCAATAAAACATTTTTTACAAGACAGCCCGATAAGTAAATAATGAAAAATACGTGAAATGTCCCAACAGACTCAAAATATATCGAAAATTCTCAGTATTGTTGCAAAAAATACTGGAGTTCTACATCTTTGATTGAATTACATGGCAATGTTTCGCAAGCTGGTCCAAGGCCACTTCAGATGTGTTCAGTTTCAGAATAAAGTCAATCCTGTACGACTTTACTCTTACTACTTACTTGTTCTCTTCCTTCAGGATAAGCTGCCGAAGATCTTGCCGAGATTCCACTTCCACCTTGAATACTTTTTTGTATTAGTATTAGGTTCTAAAAGTACATTGCTTGCATATACTCAACTTCTGCATGTGGAGAAAAAAACAAGTTTTTGGTACGTTTTTGTTCATCAGTGAAATGAACACGCAGTTGTCCTTTAGGTTCAGTTAAGTTGAGTATCAGAGGTAGAGTAGATTTTTACTTTCTTTAAACTAAAAGTAACCGAGACACTTGGAGCGCACTCAGCGTTGGATCACTCCACTATGGTATCAATCAGTACTCGGAGTTTCAGTGATAATTTGTGCTAACAGCTTGTCAATTTTGGGAAACAAAAATTTTTTTTTAACCATTTTGATTTAAGACGCCTGTTTTAATTCCCCGTCGCTCAACAACAACCACTACCGTCTACCGTCATGGCCAGGACTCAAACCCCCAGTCATCAGTTCTTGAGCTTTCCCCAGTAACACACCCCGTCCAAGGACTGATCCTTAATTAAAGTCAATTCTTGCCCGCATAATTAAAAAACTGTTAATAAACCCGGATTTTTAATATTCCTCTATAGCAGCAACCAATTGGTCGTTATGAATCGCTCTATGCAGAGATGGAATTTCTTAAAAGCCATCTACAGATCAGACAGACCATATCAGTTGATGAATTAGCCCTTCCAACCAGAGTTGTTTCTATGTGTGACCTAAAAGTTCTGACAACCATTCGTAGATCAGTCCCCTGAATCATACATCAGGCCACGCTGATCCCAGTGCTTTACAGTTTGGCATCAGGTATTGACGTTATTGACAACCAATAATTGTGTGCATATACTGATCACAAGTGGTTTCTCTGTGTGCCCTTTTTCCATGGTGATACACCTGGTTCTTTTACAAAGTAAATCAAATAAACTGAGAGCCAGGGTGGATAACGGAGACCAATCTGACCATTAAGATTAATATATGTTGTTAGAGTCTTATCCAGATTCCAGCACATGTAAAACACCTATTGCAACACCAAATGTTGCTGCTACCTGATCCATTCCAACACATTTCCATAAAGTAGTCTCTGTCATCATAGAGCCCCTTCTTATCGCGTTTTCATTCCTCCTTATTCTTGGCTAAGTGCCCAAATCCTTTAAATGCAGATATTAAACCCTGATTAAAAACCTAACCTTGATCTTGTTTGTTCTTTTTAAATTACAGGCTGTTAGCAATCCTCCAATTTTATCTCCACAGATTCTAGAAAAAAGTCTGTTTTAAGATCAGCTGTGCATTATCGGCACAAAAATGGTACTTTTGTGAAACATTTTAGTCAAGATTTAGGCTTCATCATAGTATCATAGTACTGATCTTAATGAATCACTCAAGGAATGTACTTAATGATCGGTTAATGGTCTCCAAGAATTCTATGGATCATGATATATTGCAGGTGCTCCCCATTTTACAGCAGTTCGGATTACATTTTTTGATGCAGTTAGAGATAAAAACACACTTTCCATTGCACTGTTGATGATGTACAATGGTATATATAAGACAAATCAAATGACATCCATATGTTAAGCGTGAAGCCACTTAATGGAAGCACCTCCCCAAAGAAGACCAGATTTCCCACTGACTCTCTCATAAACTAACACACACTGTCATACACTGGGTAATTGTACAAAGATTCCACCCTGACTGAATCTGAATGGACGCTGATGGACCAATCATAAAAAAAAAATGTTATAATAGAACAGAGCCATAGATTGCAGTGATAACCAGATGAACAATGATGCTATGTGTGTTACTCCACATTAAGTAGTGATATAAAGGTTAATGATATGTTCGAGGCCCCGCAGTAGAAGCTTGGTGGAAGCAAACCTCACAACCTTCCGATTAGTAGTCCAGAGCCTTATCCGCCGAGCCACCATTGATCCTACTCTGTGTTATGAAATGTGGCACACTGCAGTACACACACTCACACTGAGCTGCAATCTAAGACCTGCAGCAGGGGTTCGATGCTGGATATTGTTCTGACTGTCTCAAATATTAATGTGTTAATGAGCCCCAGGGGACTAGGCACCTAATCCAAGGGTGTAACCACAATTACCTAGAATAGCACTCTGCGTATGAGTGTGAATTTGAGAAATAATAATTTATGGTGATAGGTGCAGATGGAAACAGAACACTGTATAAGAGACTTGTATAGGAGTATACATTTGGTTTAATCCTCCATACATTCATTTTAGAGAGTGAATCAACTGGTAAAAGTCTTTCAGATATAAGAAGGTTTGTGGATGAAAAGAATTCTACAGTGCTACACTCAAAAACTCAAATATTATTTACTAGAACTGTGAAGTCTTTCCACAAGGGTGACATTCATAGGGCTACAAAAGCTCTGCATGACAGAAAGCTTCACAAATGCTTATTCCAAAAAAGTGTCATCTCTCAGACAACTTTAGTTAATTCTGATGTCATACCAGCATTTAGCCCTGATCAACTTTCCTCTCAATAACTAAACAGTGACAGCTTGGCAGAGGCAGGATTTGAACTGAAAACCTCCCGATCAGTAGCTCTGTCACCATACATACTACTACTACTACTACTACTAATAATAATAAAAATAATAACAAATATAACAATAAAGTTAAATTTAAATAGTGCCTTTCACAAACCCAAGGACGCTTTATGAAGATGAGAAAATATACATCCTGTTCGATTCACATGTGCTTCCTTTTAAAATCAGCTATAAATTGAGAGACACTAATTTGAGGGACAACTTAACACTAGTCACTAGTTTTCAGGTGCTGAACTGCTGTTTGCTAATAAATGAGCAGGTTTGCCTCAGTGACAAGCAAGTTACAGTGTTGCTTGAAAGTTTGTGAACCCTTTAGAATTTTCTATATTTCTGCATAAATATGACCTAAAACATCATCAGGTTTTCACACAAGTACTAGAAGTAGATAAAGAGAACCCAGTTAAACATATTGAGACAAAAATATTATACTTGGTCATTTATTTATTGAGGAAAATGATGCAATAATACATATCAGTCAGTGGCAAAAGTATGTGAACCTCTAGGATTAGCAGTTCATTTGAAGGTGAAATTAGAGTCAGGTGTTATCAATCAATGGGATGACAATCAGGTGTGAGTGGGCACCCTGTTTTATTTATAGAACAGGGATCTGTCAAAGTCTGCTCTTCATAATGTGGAAGTGTATCATGGCACGAACAAAGGAGATTTCTGAGGACCTCAGAAAAAGAGTTGTTGATGCTCATCAGGCTGGAAAAGGTTACAAAACCATCTCTAAAGAGTTTGACTCCATCAATCCACAGTCAGACAGATTGTGTACAAATGAGGGAATTCAAGACCATTGTTTCCCTCCACAGGAGTGGTCGACCAACAAAGATCACTCCAACAGCAAAGCGTGTAATAGCTGGCGAGGTCCCCATGGTAACTTCTAAGCAACTGAAGGTCTCTCTCACACTGGCTAATGTTAATGTTCATGAGTCCACCATCAGAAGAACACTGAACAACAATGGTGTGCATGGCAGGGTTGCAATGAGAAAGCCACTGCTCTCCAAAAAGAAGGTCTGCAGTTTGCTAAAGATCACGTGGACAAGCCAGAAGGCTATTGGAATAATGTTTTTTGGACGAATGAGACCACAATAGAACTTTTTGGTTTAAAATAATTTGTTATGTTTGGAGAAAGGAAACACTGCATTCCAGCATATGAACCTTTTCCCATCTGTGAAACATGGTGGTGGTAGTATCATGGTTTGGGCCTGTTTTGCTGCATCTGGGCCAGGACGGCTTGCCATCATTGATGGAACAATGAATTCTGAATTATATCAGAGAATTCTAAAGGAAAATGTCAGGACATCTGTCCATGAACTGAATCTCAAGAGAAGGTGGGTCAAGACAATGACCCTCAGCACACAAGTCAGCACACAAGTCGTTCTACCAAAGAAATGGTTAAAGAAGAAGAATAAGTGAATGTTTGGAAGGCCAAGTCAAAAGTCCTGACCTTAATCCAATCCAAATTTTGTGTTTTTTTTTTTTTACTGGGGAAGGACCTGAAGTGAGCAGCTAATGTGAGGAAACCCACACAACATCCCCAGAGTGAAGCTGTTCTGTACAGAGGAAGGGGCTAAAATCCTCTAAGCCGCTGTGCAGGACTGAATCAACAGTTTACAGGAAATGGTTTAGCTGCAGTATTTGCGGCAACAGGGGGTCACACCAGAACTGAAAGGTTGACATACTTTGCCACTCACTAATATGGCATATTGGATAATTTCCTCAATAAATAAATGACCAAGTATAATTTTTTTGTCTCATTTGTTTAACTGGGTTCTCTTTATCTACTTTTAGGACTTGTGTGAAAATCTGATGATGTTTTAGATCATATTTATGCAGAAATATAGAAAATTCTAAAGGGTTTACAAATTTTCAAGCACCACTGTACTCAGTCTAAAGCTAGCTAGCTAGTTAAGCAGTGAGATTCCGTTATGTGGGTTTACCACAGAGCAAACCTACGCACATTTACACTCATTTGATTGTTAGCTTGTTGCAGCATTTGCCAATGCTAGGCTGAAAGGCTACCTAATAATTATTGTTCAAGGAAAGTTTGCTTTCTTGTGAGGTATTCAGGATGCTCTGTGAACATTTTTACCATGTTTTCAACTGTAAATTATGAGTAAAATTGTGAAGCAAATGTAATATAGTCTCATGCAAAAGTTTTAGTACCCCTGGTTTTCTACCCTGCCAGAAAACAGCACAGAGTAGCATATGTTGTGTTTGCTCGCTGATTAACCAGCAAACCAGCTTCTAAAACATAACATATGCTGTTTTTTGCAGGGTAGATTAAAAGCCCCTAGCAGAAATTCTACAGGGAGTAAACGTATTTCAAAATTGTAATTCACAGCCTTTTTTCCAGACAATCCACTAGTGTTTTTGTAAGGCCTTAGCATTTAATTGACTTGTTAATGGTTTATTAACATTTGCAGAAATATGTCAGAGAAACCAAGAAACCAAATTTGACAAGGAGTATTTTCCCAGTCTTTAGCATCAGATCGTGATATATTTTTTTCAGAACACTGAAGATCCATTGATGTTGTAACACTGCAGCCAAACAGAATCATTTGATTCTATTGCTAAACATTGACATCCTCTGTTATCTAAGAGCTATAAAAGCCCACTAATTTATACACATCACATAAAGGAAACAACCGGCACACACCCACAGCTAAACCAAATGAACGTCTATATAATATCCATATCTGATAACCTGATCATACACTTAACACCACCCACTGCCTGAATACGACGTCTGAATAGATCTGCAGTTCCCTTGTCCAAAAGTCTCATTAAAGCTCTGCTCTTACTCATCTCTCCACTAAATGAACAGTAAACATGGCAACTGTGCCCACCAACGCATCTCAGCCATCCAAGTAAACATGGCCACCGCATTATCTGAAATCAGTCAGCGAGTATCCAGGCAGGCAGACAGGCAGTAATGATGTTTACCCCAAAAGGCTTTGGTTCCTCTGCAGGAGAACACAGTTCAACTGATCAGTGCCAGCTCAGTTCTTAAAGCTTTACAGCATTCACAATCAGCATTAGACTGCCGCCAAATTTAAATACAACACAATACCGTTTTAAATACAAGGCAATCCTGGAGTTATCCAGAGATGCTGCACCTATTATATCTCTTAATATATACAAAGATCAGCCAAAAACATGATGACCACTCATAGAAGCATAAACAAAATAAACGTCATCATCTCGTTAAACTTCAAAGCAAATAGGGGATATTAAACCGACAGAAAGGAAGGAAAAAACTTACAAAAACTGACAACAGGGTATGCGACAGCACAGACACATAGATGTGGCAGGGCAAACAAAGGCTTGTCCCACTGGTCTGATTGACACAGGACACTGTGTTACAAGCACAGAAATTGTCAATCATGTTTATGTGAGTAGTAATGTGTCACAACCCCACAGTGCATCATGCAACCCGGTATGAGGATGGGGCTGTGTAGCTGAAAACCGGTCAGAGTAAAACCACGATACCACTGTCCACAATCATGGTTTCATTGAAGTAGAGTCTATCTTTTGCTTCGTCAGAAAAATGGGTAGAGATTTGAATTAGCATAACAAAAGTTAGTGGCCAAACCCGACAAAAAACGATACTTAAAAGCGGTTCGTAGAATCGAAAAGAACTAAAGGCAGAAATCCAAAATAACAGGAAGAAAAAAGTGTTCATGGACTTGAGACTCTTTCAGGGGTTGTGCTGTACTTATGACTGTGTCTGTGAGAACCAGAGAGTAGAACATAAATATGGACATATTTCTGTTCATTAATTACATAAAAGCATTAAAACTAGTCAGTATTTTAGGACTTTCCAGTGACACTCGTGGATCAATATGAAGACTCACCTTGTTTTAGTTATGATGGTAATGCAAATGGTAAATGCCTTAATACAACTCAAAACCTGAAAAAGTTGGGACCCGTATGGAAAAATTGTGAATTAATAAAAACGCAGGTGTCTTGCGTTACTTGGACTTTACAGTGGGGCGAAAAAGTATTAGTCAACCACTCATGTGCAAGTTCTCTGGCTTAGAAAGATGAGAGAGGTCTGTAATTTTCCCATATATGCACTGCAACTATGAGAGACAAAATGAGGAAAAAAAATCCGGAAATCACATTGTAGGATTTTTAAAGAGTTACTTATAAATTATGGTGGAAAAAAGTATTTGGTCAATAAATTTGGTCAACTCATACTTTAAACATAACACGTGTTGCAATGACCAGAGGTCAAACGTTCCTGTAAGTGGTCACCAGGTTGGCACCCACTGGAGGCTGGTATATTTTGGCCATTCCTCCATGCATCTCCTCTAGAGCAGTGATGTTTGGGGCACCACGGACTTTCAACTCCTTCCACAATTTTCTATGGGGTTGAGGTCTGGGAGACTGGTAGGGCCACTCCCGGACCTTGAAATGATTTTTAAACCAACACCCCATTCATGGCCCGGAGTGGGTGTGTTTGGGATTCATTGTCATGCTGGAAGACCCAGCCATGTTCCTCTTCAATGCTCTCAACTGATGGAAGGAGGTTTGGGACTTAAAATCTCACGATACATGGCCCCGTTCATTCTTCCGTTAACACGGATCAGTCGTTCTGTCTCCCTATGCAGAAAAACAGCCCCAAAAAGCCATGATGTTTCACCCCCATGCTTTCACAGTAGGTATGGCGCAACTCAGAATTCTCTTCCTCCAAACACGGCGTGTTGAGTTTTTACCAAGAAAGTTATAATTTCGTTTCATCTGACCACATGAATATTCTCCCAATCCTCTTCTGGATAATCCATATGCTCTCTGGCAAACTTCAGACGGGCCTGAAGCTACAGGTAATGACTGGAGGACAGAAAAGCTTCTTAAAGAAGAAGTTACAGGTCTGTGAGAGCCAGAAATCTTGCTTGTTTGTGGGTGACCATATACTTATTTTCCACTATGATTTACAATTAAATTCTTTAAACATCCTACAATGTGATTTCCTGGATTTTTTTCTCATTTTGTCTCTCATAGTTGAAGTGTACCTATGATGAAAATTACAGATCTCTCTCATCTTTATAAGTAGGAGAACTTGCACAATCAGTGACTGACTAAATACTTTTTTGCCCCACTGTATTTCATTGCAGTATATATGAACCCAAGGGCACAAGCCTAAACTGAAGACCCTGAATCTGCACTGCATCAAGAACCGTCATTCATCACTAGCTGATCAGTATTCTGTCAGTATTCTTTTTTGGAAGTAATGTGTGCTGTATGCTCCGGACCAAAGACTGAAAGAACCATCCAGACTGTTATCAGCATCAATTCCAGAAGCCAGGGTCTGTCATGGTATGGGGTTGTGTCAGTGCCCTTTGCAAATGTCATTTACACTTCTGTGATGACAGCATCAATGCAGAAAAGTACATTGAGATATTAGAGCAACATCTGCTGCCTATAAAATGTCATCTTTTACCATCCCAACTTTTTTGGAATGTGTTGCTGGCCTGAAATGAAGGAACGGATGCACATAATCAAATGGAATGAAGTTGATTAGACAAAACATGAAACATCTCAGATTCATACTGCATGGAGTTAAATAAATGTAAGAAACACTGACTTTATTTCTTATTTGCATTTTCAGTACTGTCCCAACTTTTTCGGATTTTTGGTTTTACTGTTTATTATTAGTAATACGTGGTTTGGGATGCAGCCCAAATTGCAAATTGACTTTGGCAGCCAGGCAGGGCCAGGATTTAAACTCACAGCCTTCTAATTAGTAGTCCAGAGGTTTAACCACTGAGCCTACAGTTTCCCAGCTTTGCTTATGTCAAGAAACTGTGTAGCAATACACTGAAAACCTTTTCGTTTTTACTCAGGCTGTTTGAGAGGCATATAAAATGCCTGAATTGCTTTTCCAGCGAACAGATACAAAGTCTCCGACTAAACAGAATCCATCCAAATCTGACAGATAGACCCTGGTGCCGTCACTCCAATCCTAGCCTGACAGGAGAGCATCAGGACCGCTCTCCACACAAATCCGAAGTGACATTGCTTTCCACTGCTATTACAGATAATATTTTCCACTGCCTCAAGCTCATTTTTAGGACTGTGCTCTCTGCTGAGTATTGGTATTGTGTTCTCTATTCAACAAAAGATATAGCTGCTTGTCTTCATAATTGTAGCCTGTCAGTCAACAAGCACAAGTCAGCTTTTGTTAACTTGCATGATTCACAGAAAGAAAATGCAAATGCTCTGATACAACTCTCCCGTCGTGACTCTCCCCGCTGCATTTGGCTACCGAACGCATATTTGAAATGCAAATCCACAAGCCCATAATCGATTGCATTAAAAGGTTCGACATTTTTGAACGTATTAGCTCTCTATGAACCCAAGTGACGTAGTGCATATGTTGTCCTAACCTTGAACCTAATAACGGATATGAATCAAGCACAGATGGTCATTAGAGAAACAGGACATATTCACATTCATAGAACGTAAGTTTCATATTGTTGGATTGTTTTTAAGTACCACAGTACAGGGGTGGCTCAGTGGCTCGATGGGACTGTGGTAGACTAGTGGTTAAGGTACTGGACTATGGACCAAAAGGTCAAGGGTTCAAATCCCACCTCTGCCAAGCTGCCACTGTTGGGTCCTTGAGCAAGGCCCTTAACCTACAATTGCTTGGATTGTAAGATTGTATTGACTGATTGTATCAATTGTAAGTCGCTCTGGATAAGGGCGTCTGCTAAATGCTATAAATGCAAGGTCCTGGGTTCGATCCCAGTTAGAGCGGGATCATTCTGCATGTTCTCTCAGTGTCCACATGGTTTATTCCATGTACTCTGGTTTCCTCTCACAGTCCAAAGATGTTTGTTAGGCTAATTGGTGTCTCTAAAAGTGGCTTGAATGTATGTATTAGTGTGTGAGCCAAACAATGGAGTGGCACCCTGTCTAGGATTGTTCCCGCCTTGCACTCTGTGCTGCTGGCTAGGCACTGGCTTTGTCATGTTCAGGATTAAGTGGATAAGAAAATGAATAAATGAATGAAAATGTGGCACAATAAGTGAGTTCTATCCAGCCATGTTATTATTATTACTATTATACAGTGTCTTGTCTTTTTCTTTTTTTTCTGGATCCTTGGATCCACAAGGAGAGCTCACGCTTAATCCCGAACAGGGTCGCGAGAGAGCCAGTGCCTAGTTGGTGGCATAGGGAGCAAGGCAGGAACAGTCCTAGACAGGGCGCCAAGCCATTGTAGGGTACACACACTCACACAATCATACACACTCACACACTAGAGCCACTTTAGTGTAATCAATTAACCTAAAGCTTGTCTTTGGACTGTGGGAGGAAAGGACACAGAACGGACCCAGATGACTCCATCTGGGATCAAACCCAGGACCTTCTTGCTGTGAGGCGACGGTGTTACCCATTTTTCTTGTAAAATTCCACCAGGAGCATGATGGGAAATACCATGAAAATACCGCAGTCCTTGCAAAATCATAGTCTGTTACTAAAAACTCAGTGCCTTGTCTTTAGATGTGAGATGGTGTCAGACTTCAGTCTTTTAAAAGTCTTTTCAGTGTCTTTTCTTCTGTATGGTTAGCATTACAGTCTTCTACTGTATGGTTAGCATTAATTGAACACAGTCCCCTGTTGATGCCTGGTCCACTTACACAGGAGAGAAAGCACACATTAAAGAAGTGTTTTTTTCCTGGTTATTTATGTACAATTCTGCCTTTCATGCAGGGGGGATTCAAACTGTGATGTGGACTCCCCATGGAGGTTATAGGAATAAATCTGGGGTATTCTCCAACAGGGATTTTTCCACAAATATTTTTACATACTGAGTACAGTATATATGGAAATACAATATGGAAATATGCTCACTGACAAAAAAATTACACACCCTGATAGAAATGTCAGATTGCTGCAAAACTTGGCATGAAGTTCTATTTCAGGCAAATATGTAAATGATTACAGATGTGGTTTGATTAGACACTATGATGAATTACAGATTAATTATATGTCTATGGTGCCTAAATAAATCTAAAAATCGGCCATGTTGTTGTAAAACCTGTCTTTATTAACTCCTCACTGCATGTATGGAAAACAACTCTAGAAATACAATCTGGTATAAAAACCAGACTTCTATTACCTCCTGCTGTGGTCCACTAGGAGCTCATGTCTAATCCCCTCAGGCAAGGTTGTGTTTATTAGTGATTCACTATTGCGTTTCGCTCTGATCTATAGCACTTCTGTGGCTGCTCAGACCCAAACCAACACAATCAATGAATACACCTTACTTGTGTATAATGAATTGGTTATTTCTTGAAATGTGTACCTTTTTCTGCATGTAAACTCAAAATATTTTGGTTTGTTCATACCAGGAGTCGCGCTCCCGAGGCTAGGGGGTAGCATTGATTCGCTGTTTGGCTTGGACAAGATTGTTGCGATCGAGCATGCGTCAGAGCTTGTTTGGCACCATATGCAGAATTGGCGACACCTGTTGGCCGTATCCTCACCTTATTCAGCCCTCACATGGCCTCGCACTCACTCGGTTGCACTGTCGCACCATTTAAGGGACACTGGTAGGCCCCTGCTATGGACAGGGGTGCGTCATGTAGAGTCCCAAGGCTCGAGGTATGACAGGGACCTAAGATTAATTCTGGCAGGGTCAGATTCTGCTGTTCAGTCTTGTCCTATGTATTTTTGGTGTCCAGATCATGCTGTCACTTTTATTTGTTTTTTATTCGCAGCAAAATCATTTTCGCTTCTCCTTGACAAGCCTCCATTCGGGTATCTGCGGTCTGCGCAAGCGTGGACCTGGTACAGCTTTTGCATAGCGGAGCTGTGCCATAAGTGCAGCTAGCTTGGGTGCACTGAGCGCTACGGTGTCTCCTTTTGGTTTGGTACTTATAATACGTCCCTGTTTTTGAGCCTGTCCCAGCACAGCTCTTCCTTTTGCCCTTACAAGCTGCATTTATTATGAGTTACATCAGTGGCTGAGTGGTGTATGACGTTAAATGAGTGAGCCCTCACACTGCAGCCCAGGGTTCGATTCCCAGCCAGCTTCTGCTTATTTAGTTTCTTTTAATTTATTTATCTTTGGTTCATCCCTTCCTTCTGGAGCTAACTGCAACTGGGTCCTAAAAACCCTTTTGTTTTCATGGTTCACCTTAACAGAAGGATACAACCAATTACAGGACCCAGTGTTAGCTCCTGGACCTCCAGTTTGAAGGTCCCCAGTCGACGTCTACATCTACTGGGTAAGGGCTAGCTCTTGGGCGTCCATCCAGTAACCTTGGCTCAGTTATGGACCAGGTTTGGCATTCTGACCCTGCAGAGATGCCCAGTCCCCTCCGCAGAAGGCGCAGGTCTTCACCCAAGTTCAAGCTGGGACTGCTGGTCCCATCCATTGATATGTGAGCAGCTATAAACCCTGTTACATCCTTCAACCCCCTCATAAATACGTGTTCCCCCACTGTGGGCGTCAGCAAACCCCCAGGACTCCGTGGGGGCAATTACTCCCAGATCTTACCATGGAGCTGAACCCGCAGGCTTGATTTTCTGATCCTTGCCTGGAAGATGAGCTGGTGAGTGAACAGCTGAGTTGGGAGCTCTATCTCCTGCCACCCCCTTTTCTCCGCACCCCCTTGTGCTGAAGATCGGACCAAACTTAGGGCCAGGGAGCGGGAGGATCTGGTTCCATAACTCAGCCTGTCATGCCTCATAGCTCCATACTTGAGTCGTTAGTGCCGCCTAGCTCCGTACCTGAGGACGTCGCACCTCTTAGGTCCGTACCTGAGCCATTAGTGTTGCCTAGCTCCATACTTGAGTCTGCCGCACTGCTTGGTTCCATTCAAGTCCGCTGTGCTACCTGGTTCTGTACCTAAGCCCACTGCGCAGCCTTGCTCCATACCTGAGCCCACCCAGACAAGTGTTGTATCCTCACCTTATTCAGCCCTCACATGGGCTTGTGATCACTTGGTTGCACTGTTGCACTTTTTAAGGGACACTATTAGGCCCCTCCTTTGTACAGGGGGGTGTCATGTAGAGTCACAAAGCTCGAGGTATGACAGGGACTTTAGATTCCTTCTGACAGAGTCAGATTCTGGTTCGGCAGCCTTCCTGCTCCCTTCATGCTCTCTCGGAGCTGTCCTCCACACGTGAGCATCTTTTTTCAATCACTCCTCCTCTCCTTTCTATGCGACCGTGCTTCCATAGGACGCTGTACTGCTGTTCAGTCTTGTCCTACGTATTTTTGGCGTCCGGATCGTGCTGTCGCTTTTGTTTTGGTCTTTGTTTTTTTATTCGCGGCAGAACCGTGATTTCGCTTTACTTGACAAGCCTCCATTCGGGTACCTGCGCTCTGCACAAGTGCGGACCCGGTACGCCTAGTGGAGCTGTGCCATAAGTGTAGCGAGATTGGGTGCGCTGAGTGCTACGGTGTTTCCATTTCTGATATTTTTCCCTTTTTTCACTCTTTTTGGTTTGGTGCTTGTACTATGTCCCTGTTTTTGAGCTCATCCCAGCATGGCTTTTCCTTTTTCCCTTACAAGCTACATTTTTTACACTTCAGTGGCTGAGTGGTGTATGGTGTTAAGTGAGTGAGTCCTCACGCTGCAGCCCAGGGTTCGATGCCCAGCTAGTTTCTGTTTATTTAGTTTCTTTTTGTTTCTGTTTATGTAGTTTCTTTTCATTTATTTATCTTTGGTTTATCCCTGCCATCTGGAGTTGGGTCCTAAAAACCTTTTAATTTTTGTTTTCAAGGTTTGCCCGTTTTTTATTATGGCCTTCCGTAACAGTTCAAGTGTTTGTTTATTTGTTCATTTAACATCGCATAAGCATCAAACTCTATTCATGACAGGTGCAAAGTTACATCAATACTATTCAGACACATCCATACTGGGCTGATTTAGAGCAACCATTTAATCTAATGCATGCATTTGAACTTTGGGAGGAAACCGGAGTACCTGGAGTAAACCAGCACGCACATGGGGAGAACATGCAATCACCACACAGGCGGAGTTCAAGGTCAGGATCGATCTAGGTATCTCTGGATCGATCTAGGTTTAATGGAACCAAGAGAAAATTATAATTGTACTGATGATGAAAGTAAAGTAAAAGTAGGTCGTTTATGGTTGGTTGTCAGAGAGGGGTATTTGAGGTGTGATGAATTTGCTTAGTTAAAGTATTGGTGTTTATTGTGGTAAAGGTATCTTTTTCAGGTAACTTGATAATTGTTTATTTGGCATGTAAGTCCGACTGTTTTGCTTTTAGTGTATGTCTGTCTGATAATGCAGAAGAGGTATTGCTGACTGAATTTTAGCGTCAATCCATGCAGTTCCGCTTTGGGTGGTTTCAGAAATGTTTCACATGAATTATCATCCCTCCCTTGAAAATTTCAGATGCTCCTCAGATACTAACCCCTGACCCCCAGTTTCTTCTGTGGCGCCGGCCCTGTTTATGCCTAATGATTCCAAGAAGTGAAGCTTTGTAAATTGTGTTTATCGGTCTCTGAGGATAACAGTGAGTCGTCTCCCAGAGTAGTTTGTATAAATGGACCGCGAGTAAACTGAACCTTTTAGAACATTTTAATAGAGTAAGCCAACTTCTTTAGGCAGGATAATTCAGGTTTATCAACATGGCCGATCAAACGTTATTTTTCCTCACTTGTATCTAATATGTTACTGTCTGGATTGCTTGACTTGTTGTGTCAAATTGGACTTTTCTATTTGAGCTTGATATATCTTTCTTAATCCCTTTACCAAAAGAAAAGAAAAAGAAGTGTTAGAGACACTAAAATATCGTCTCCCAAATTCACATTGGGAAATTCTGACTTTTTCTCTAAACTTATTTTGTCTTTAAAGTGTAAAATCTGAGCGTTCAGATAAAATCAGCCCAAGGCATGAATTGATATAAACATGTGAATCATGAAAGTTATAATTAGTTCATCTTATGAGATGTGTGTCATCAGCTCAGCTCATGAATATACTGTATACCTTCATTAAAAGGACCTCAGAGAACAATATATTGTAAAACACATAGGCCACAGTTAAGAGGTCAAGGTAAATGCAGGTGCAAATTTGTTAACAAGCTAATGCTGCCCTCCCTCAGACACGGCCAGTCATGCCTGTGTTAGTCCAGACCTGACTTGGAAACGCTACCAGGACTCTGAGAGAAAATAAAATCAGAAAATTTATGGAGAGCTGTTGAGGTGGACTGAGGGGTAGATGGTCCACGCTATTAAACACGCTGTACGGTATTCAACTCCAATACATAGTACGCTGTTATGAAAAAGACTACACCTGGGCAAGCTAGCTCATCGATTACCCTTTACAACCTACCTGCAGTAAGACAGCATACAGGGAAGGGGGTTTTATTTCTCCCAAACCTGGGTAGACTGACATGGTACTTTATCATACTGAGGCTTAGTACAATCATAATTAAAGGAAGCTCCTGTGGGAGTGAAAGCTTGTATATTACCGAGAACACACTGACAGTGAAGCGACGACAGAAGATGCTACTAAGATTAACAATGTCTTCAAATTCAATTGATTCAGAAGGGAACTGTCAGTCATCCCATTCTTAAATGACTGGCAGTTAAATAAGGTTAGATAATATAAGAGCCAACCACCCACAGATCACTAAAACATGGCATTAACATGGGTTAACCTACAGCACTGTTCAATAATTATTTGTGATGGGTTCTGGTATGCAGGGTTAAAATGTAAGAGGGAAATCACAATGGCTTCAGTCTTATACAGAATTTACTTACAGTTTCCTTTCAAGTCTATTTCAAGTTTTTCCTACTGAAAAGATGCCAGTGTTGTGCTTCAGGCAGGTTGGGAGCGCCACTGCTTGGCTATAAGTTAAAGAACTGTATGAGGCAAGGGTTTGAAAATTGTATTGGACTCCAATTATTCATACGGTTCTAATTTTTCATATACCGCCATGACACAGCAATGCTGTAATGCTTCAATAGGCAGCCAGTTTTATAATATTGTTTGCCACTGGAAGCTCTAAGGAGCACTGGGAAGAACGACATCGCCGAATGGAATTCTGGGTAGAGCTCGCTAGTTAGCCAGGTAGCATAACATACAATATTGCAAAGCATAAGAGTCTTAACAGCTGGGAGAGGCTCCGTCACAATGGTAGATTAAAGAAAAGAGATGTATAGAAACAATGAAGCCAAAGGCTCTGACATTGCTTGAAGATGCATTTTCTCAAGGCACTGCAAGGAAGCAAGCAGTGCAGCGACATTGTGAAGACAGTAACAATCCAGTTGAGAGAACCCAGGCAAGAATACTTCAGCCAAAAAGGCATTAAGTTCCATTTTAATATGTGGCAGTTTATACAATAAAAACGTAACTTTCGGCAACTGTTTCATGCATCCTGATTCCTTCATATATTCTGTAATTTGTGGGGTATAGTGAACCCTATAGTAACCAAACATATTCGTTATATTCTGTGTACTCCCCTCAGTGGAATATGCTACAAACCTATAGAAAAGATTCACTTGGAACATGACAGAAACTTCATCACACTGCTCCTTATTTTATCATATGGTGCAGCGACACACGTTGTGCTAAAATGCTGCCGGATTCATTTTTCTTTACACTCTTAATAAACAAAAACTAAAAGTAGGGACCAAATGTACTGGATATGTTCCACAAGGGTTAACAATTATGGCCTGCTATCTTTTCCTAAAGAAATATAGAATTTGTTGGCACTGTGCAAAGTACGCAAGAATAAAACGCTCCAGGTTGTGCTGGTACAAGAAAATAATTAATAATCTAATACTAACTGGTTGGTTGAGGCTGAGTCAAATCATATGCATTGATCTGCTGTATGAGACGTTTTATCACATCATAAAATTTTACTTTCCTGGCAAACGTGTGCAACACGATAATTAAAAGTGAATCTTGTATTTGAAACTACATCTGGGAGACTTCTAATTCTTTTTCCAACCCCAGTGCTGCTCTATTGTCCAGATTCTTAGACCCATCCATTGTCTCCTTCTTTGCCTGTGTGGTTTGGCCTGTAATAGACAAAATTAATTAGGGCTGCTGTAAATAATTCCAATAGAGACAGACCCACAAGGAGTGCATATCAATTTTAAAGCCCAAGGCATATGCCTTATCGTTGGGTAAGTAAGACATTTATTAGGCTCTGAATCAGACCCCATATCTGGCGTTCTTATGAGGGCACACAAGCCAAACCGACAGTGTTTTGGGGCCAAGAACGCAGCTGGATGCTTACTGCACCGGTTTATCTTTTATCCCTTTTACTTAGGCACAAAGCAGGGGGCTTCCCTCAGTCGCACCTCAGAGACCAATTATCTCAGTGTGGGTGTTTGGCCGTTCCGTCGGATCCAAACCACAATATGAAAACTACACACTTCGCATGATAACACAACAGAGCACACATCTTTATCCTGAACTCCATGGCCCCACTCCAGGAGAGTGCTGAGGACAAAATATTTACACATGCTGTAGATACATAACATCTAGAATAGCTGGACTCCCCATGAATGGCTGGACTCTGACTTGGTCATTGCCTTGGAATATACACTGGACATGACACCAGTCAATTCAGTGGTAAGACACATGTACAGTGGTGGTTGAAAGTTTGTGAAACCTTTAGAATGTTCTGTATTTCTGCATAAATATGACCTAAAACATCATCAGATTT
>JAJAGP010000676.1:0-130159 GCA_025084515.1 Ancistrus triradiatus | reverse complement strand
GTATTGAGGAAAATGATACAGTATTACGTATCTGTGAGTTGAAAAAGTCAGAAGATTCAATGGAAGCCGTGGGTGGAGATACCCAGAAGGGGGGCAGAAGTATAACGTATTAAATCAAGACAAATCTGAACAGCTTGTTGAGTTCCATGTTTTCAGATCTAGGTATACCTGGGTTGATTTCACAGTTTGTAGGTTGGTAAAACAGTCCAGACACATAAATGTATGTGCACAAGCACTGAAAAGCGAGTTTTACACAATATCTGTGCTTAAAAACATTGCGCATTGTGATTAAATTGTGATGCTACATCCCGATGGTATTTACTTGAGAAAGCAAAACACATTTTGTGGTTAATGCAATTTGCTGTAACTTATTTTGGATAAAACTCTCCATTCAGAGAGCAAGGCTGTGCTTTCATTTGACAATGACGCCACTTTTTCGCCCAAGACCTTGACTGAGCAGTTCCTGAATATTTGAGAGATTTTTTGTAAATCTACCCCTTTTTGCAATTCTGAAATATAAAAGAATGTACAAGCCAACTACATCAGCAGGTATCTGGAGGTTTACCACTTTTGTGATGCAGAAGTCAACGATGGTGTGTTAAAAACTGTAATTGGTCTCCACTGCCCCCTCGCTCGTACTGTGTTTTGGATAAAAATTCCCCATTCTGAAAACTTGTCTGTGCTCTTTATTCGGAAAATGTTGTCAGTCGTACACAGCTTAATCTTTACAATTGCAGCAGATAAGCCCTCTCCTCACAGATGTGCTTTCAGGTGCAGGTAATTCGATAGCCTGCATTACCATGCAGAAGCGCTCAGCACTCCCCCATTATCCAATTTGAATAATAAAGTATAAGCATTTGGCCGAGAGCAACAGAACAGCAGGGAGCTACAAATACAGAAGGATCACAAATATCAGCATTAGCATCCCCTCACATGGGCTCCACAGTCGACATTCAGAGACCTGACCATCCTGACCAACTTGCAGCCCACTGTGAGAGCAGATGTTGTTGGGAAAGAGCAATACACGCAGGCTTGAAGGTGTTGCTCGGTGTTTGTTGTTGGGGCACGTGGGGGAAGGAACACTTCAGCGGGAAAGGACTAATAGAGATATCAAAACGCAAAACATATTACAAGCTGCCTGGGAGAAGCAACTGCCAAGCTGCCATTGTTGGGCCCTTAAGCAAGGCACTTATCACACTATTTCTTGGACTGTACAGTGTATCACTTGTAAATCTCTCTGGAGGGTTCAGGGTCTTTCTTAGGACGTACTCACACTAGATATACTTTAAATCTGTACCATACCAGAACACGTTTTACTCCCAGAATCCGATTCATTTGACTATTCTGATCGCATATCTGGTAAATCCGTATGAACCTACATTTCAATATACCTGCATTTAGCTACTTCCTTTACCCTACAGCCTTTGGCATGCAGAAATGCAATCACTTCTTTTTGCCAGTCATCTGCTTTGTGACCCATTTTCCTCCACTGTACCACCTCTTCTCAATCTATGCTCACCCAAGTATTTATAGGCCGATCATCATGGCAATGCCATCTGCAGGTGCTGAAGCTGCTAACACGCAAGGTGACTCATTTTTTGTCCATGTAATATACGTGTTCATCATACCATTGCTTAAACAACAAACAAATGGTGGCCACAGACTTTTGCCCTGTATTTATATTCGCCAGTAGAGTTTAAGTTATACCAATGGCTTCAATAAAGCAGAGAGAAAAACAGTAATCAGGGTCTTAACATCCCTGAGTATATTGACAAACTCAAGATTTTAGATCTTTGCACATCAATAAAATGCTCAATTGCATTTGGCTCAAAGTATAAGCACTGAGGTTATTATGACATTAACATTTTTGCTCACCAGCTTCAGCAACGCTCTAATTTAACACTTAGTGTGAACGTTGGCCTCGAACAGTCTTTCTATAAAGGCTAAAGGTGCTTGCGAAATAATAGATTCTAGAGATGAGTTTACCACTGAATTGCAGAGTAAAGATAGCGAGTCATTACAGTGTAAATTAGTTTGCAAGTTATTGGGGCACAGCGCTGAGTGATCACATTAGCGTCTTAAACTGTTTTCTCTTTCGCTTCATGTCGCTACGAGGGAAAATGTGAGACTACATCAATTAGCGGATACAATGTTTTAGCGTTAATTGTTCGTAAACTGTGACCCGATCTTCAGCCGAGTCATAAGACATAAAGCATTCAGCCTAAGCTAATAGCACAAATTGTCCTTGTTGAATCAGTCTACACACTATGTGGACAAAAGTATTGAGACACATTTACATTTACAGCATTTAGCAGACGCCCTTATCCGACTTACAATTGGTACAGTCTTACAATCCAAGCAATTGTGGGTTAAGGGTCTTGCTCAAGGACCCAACAGTGGCAGCCTGGCAGAGGTGGGATTTCAACCCTGGACCTTCTGGTCCATAGTCCAGTAACTTAACCACTAGGCTACCACAATCCACAAAAGAGGGACACACCTCTTAAACATTGAATTCAGGTGTATCATTCAGTCGCCTTGGTACTGTAATAGGATGCCACCATTACAACAAGTCAGTCCGTGAGTGGTATTACTGAAAAGTGCAAGCATTTAGGAACCACAGCAACTCAACCATGAAGTTTCAGACCATGCAAAAAATAATGGTAAGTTATAATAATAACAACAAGTTCCAAACCTCCTCTGGCATTAACATCACCACAAAAACTGTGCACCAGGAGCTCCGTGGCATAGGTTTCCATGGCCGGGCAGCTGCATGCAAGCCTTATGTCACCAAACACAACACCAAATGGTATAAAGCACACCAACAATGGACTCTAGAGCAGTGGAAACGTTCTTTGGAGTGACGAATCACATTTTCTATCTGGCAGTCTGATGGATGAGTCAGGGTGTGGTGAATGCCAGGAGAACTTTACCTGCCTGACTGCGTTGTGCCAAATAACGTTTGGTGGAGGAGTGCTAATGCTATGGGGTTGTTTCTCAGGGGGGCTACACCCCTTAGTTCCAGTGAAGAGTCAAGTCAAGTCAAGTCAGATTTATTTATATAGCGCTTTTTACAATGGAGCATTGTCTCAAAGCAACTTTACAAGTTTAGATTATCTCCTAATAACTACGTCCAATCCCAAATTGAGCAAACCTAGGGCGACAGTGGCAAGGAAAAACTCCCTGAGTGTTATAGGAAGAAACCTTAGGAGGACCAAGACTCAAAAAGGGACCCAAAGAGAAATCTTAATGCTTCAGCATACCACGATACAGTGGTGCTTGAAAGTTTGTGAACCCTTTTTCTATAGTTCTGCATAAATAGGACCTAAAACATCCTCAGATTTTCACACAAGTCCTAACAGTAGATAAAGAGAACCCAGTTAAACAAATAAGACAAAAATATCATACTTGGTCATTGATTTATTGAGGAATATGATCCAATGTTATATATTAGTGACTTGCAAAAGTATCTCCTGATCAAGTACCTCTCCTGAGCAGTTACAGTGACTGAAAAGATGCTGTGGCACGTAATGATGCTCTGTGAAAGCTAGAAGCTAGTGGCTGAGTGGAAAGTTGGGAGTTCAAGTCCCAGAGCTGCCAAGTTGGAAATGTTTGTCAGTTATTATAGCAGGGTTTAAGTAGTATTCAGCTTAGAGTAAATGAAAGTAGACATAAGAGAGAGAGAAATCCATACACCTCTACTTGGGACAGCAGCCCAGGATTCATGAGGAAGGACTACAATTTACTTTCAGATTAGAAGCACATTAGAGTTTAGCAGCTTCTGTGCATTTGAGACTTTCAGGCAAAAAATGGGATGTCTAATTACTTTGCCTAAATGAGCCAGACTTCAGCAGCCCAGATAGAGCACTTCCACACCTACTCATCCTAGCTATTTTTAACCTGGCATCAACTGGGACAGCATCAAACACAGCAATGACTCCTAACTCAATAAAGACTCATTAATACTGCACTTAGGAATAAGTATTTAGTTGACACATGCTTTTATCCAGGAATTTTCAGTGAACACAAAAGTGGGTCACTGTCCCTTCTGGAATTTAATCTCACAACCTTCTGGTCAGTAGCACAGAATCTGAATCTGAAACACTAAACTAATAGGTTATACAGCTGCTCTGAAAAATGCAGGCTTTCGGAGAAACGAGAGCAAAGCAGGCAGACATTCTGACTGTTTACACCCAAGTGCCACCAGTGCAGAAAACAGATAATGTCATGCTGGATAAAGAGCTGCCAAAGGGAATCTGGGAAAACAAGGAGGCGCGGTGTCAAAGCGCTGCGGAGAATAGAAAGAAACAGCAGGGTTTGTGTAGAAGGAGCTGTGTGCATGGAAGAATCGTGTTCTTAACTAGACAGAGTCACAAATGCAGTGTGGACCTGTGTCGTACCCGGGTGCTCCGGTTTCCTCCCGCAGACCAAAGACATGCATGAGGTTAATTGATTACGCTAAATTGCCCCAGTCTGTGTATGTATGAGTAGTTTCGTTGTAACCTTGTGCCTGTTGTTAAATAGCCATTGATGTTGAAAACATTGTTAAATAAACCAAATTAACAAACACAACAAGCCTGTGTCGTTATACAGTATAGCCGAGACTAAAACCAGCCTCAGGTCTTAGTTTAGAGACCAATAGGGGTGTAGCGATACATCATGACACGATGCATCGCAATGCAAAAATGTACATCACAGTTGAAATGATGCGTTATTGTTTATTATGCCATCTAATGCAATTGCATTTTTGAACACCAGAGGGCGTACAGTGGGACTCCTAATTTATTTTAATTGCAGGGAACTAAAGATTCTTCTTGTTTAAACTTTTATACTACAAAAGTACACAATGCAGGTAGTCCCCATTTTCAGCCAACTCAGTCGGAAGTTCAATGTATTGTAAAAAAAGAAGTTTGTTAATATACTGGATATATCATATAGCGTAGCTAAACCAGACTATTATAAAATGTGAACTACCGGTATTTTTAATTTATATTGTTCAGAAGTAAAAAAGGAATGTTTTCTCTCGGATATTTAATATACAGTCGTATGAAAAAGTTTGGGCACCCCTGATAATTTTCATGATTTTAGTTTATAAATCATTGGTTGTTCAGATCAGCAACTTGAGTTAAATATATCATATAGCAGATGAACACAGTGATATTTGAGAAGTGAAATGAAGTTTATAGGATTTACAGAAAGTGTGCAGTAATTATTCAAACAAAATTAGGCAGGTGCATAAATTTGGGCACCCCAACAGAAAAATGAAATAACAGCCGCTAAACGCTTCCTACAGCTTCCAGTCTGGATTCTGGTTTTTGAAGGTGCTTTGGACCATTCTTCTTTAGAAACATCTCCAGTTCAGTCAGGTTTGATGGTTTCCGAGCATGGACAGCAGCCACATTTTCAGTAATATTCATGTCTGGGGACTGAGATGGCCAGTCCAGAACGTTGTACTGGTTCCCTCTGCATGAATGCCTTAGTAGATTTTGAGCAGGGTTTTGGGTCGTTGGCCTCGGTGCAACTTTGTCACTGATTCTTTGAACATTGTTCTCAAGAATCTGGAGATATTAACTGGAATCCATGCGACCCTCAACTTTAACAAGATTCCTAGTACCTGCACTGGCCACACAGTCCCACAGCATGATGGAACCGCCACCAAATTTTACTGTGGGTAGCAAGTGTTTGTCTTGGGATGCTGTGGTTCTTTTTCCGCTCCTTGTTATGTCCAAATAACTCAATTTTAGTTTCATCAGTACACAGCACTTTATTCCAAAATGAAGCTGGATTGTCCAAATGTGCTATAGCACACCTCACGTGGCTCTGTTTGTGGCGTGTCTGCAGAAAAGGCTTCTTCTGCATTACTCTCCCATACAGCCTCTCCTTGTGCAAAGTGCGCTGTATAGTTGAACGATGAACAGTGACACCATCTGCAGCAAGATGAGGTTGTAGGTCTTTGGAGGTGGTCTGTGGCTTGACTATGACTGTTCTCACCATCCTTCGCCTCTGCCTATCTGAGATTTTTCTTGGTCTGCCACTTTCGGGAGTTCCTTAACTAGAACTGTGCCTGTGGTCTTCCATTGCCTCACTATGTTCCTCACAGTGGAAACTGACAGCTGAAATCTCTGAGAGAGCTTTTTCCCTTTCCCTGAACCATGATATTGAACAACCTTTGTTTTCAGGCCATTTGAGAGTTGTTTTGAGGCTCCCATGTTGCCCACTCTTCAGAGAAGATGCAAAGAGGAGAAAAAACTTCCAACTGGCCACCTTAACACTTTCTCATAGTTGGATTCACTTGTGTATGTAGATCAAGGGTCAATGAGCTTACAAAACAAATTTTGTGTTCCAATAATTAGTGGTAAAGGTATTCAAATGACAAGGGTGCCCAAATTTATGCACCTGCCTAATTTTGTTTGAATAATTACTGCACACTTTCTGTAAAACCTATAAACTTAATTTCACTTCTCAAATATCACGGTGTTCATCTGCTATATGATATATTTACCTGAAATTGTTGAGCTGGACAACCAATGATTTATAAAGAAAAATCATGAAAATTATCAGGGGTGCCCAAACTTTTTCATACAACTGTATGATGACGCTACAATAGAGCATTTTGTTTATAATTTTAAACCTCTGTTTCTAGTCATTTCTTTTAAATGCAGGGAACTAGGGGTGGGCAATGATGATATTTTATCATGATAGACTATATGCTTTTCTGAGTAACACTGACCAACTGCAGGTTCCATCATAACGTGGGTAATTAGTCCTGTGTAATTGGATGAAGTGCAGCACATTTTGAATACAAGTCAAGTATGGGATAATATTTGAATAGTAGTTTTTTTAAGAATCTGTCACTACTGATGCATTTAGTCTGTGGTCACATATATCGTGATAAATATCGTGTATCGTGAAAATAATTATCGTGATATAATTTTTTTTACCATATCGCCCAACCCTACAGGGACCAAATTTTTTGTCTACAAATGTATACAAGAAAATGTGTATTGTTTGGCATTGTTTACAGAAATACATAAAGAATGTCATTTATTGAATGTAAAATCGACGATCACAGAGAAAGTCAAATCGTGAACTCAGTATCCTGAATCATGAGCAGAGTGTATCATGACACCCCTAGAGTCCAATATTTACTAACATCTCACTCTAACTCGTAACTGAATTTCTCATTCCTCTGCTCAGAATGTCTTGGTTATCTTTCTGTAACAGCTCAGCTTTGACGGGATCCTTCTCATACAGAACATTTAACAGAGGCTTTTTATACAGAGTAGCTTTCAAGTGAACAGAGCTGGAAATTCACAGTGAGCGAGTTTCCACTGCTGTTCACTATGATTGAAGTGCAGGCTTATATTATAATCTATATATACTTCCCTTAGTACAGCCCAGCACCTGAGGGTTTACTGCATATTAGCTCTGTTTACCATAGTGCAATCCACTTCAGAGGTGCCCTGGTTAAGTGGGTCTCTGCTAACCCTTTCATGGTGCTTCATGCAGCTCTGAAGCTCCACAGCTTCTTCGTTTGTTTGGCAACAAAGTTTGGTGCCTAAAAAAAGTCGCAACGTCAGTTATGAAACTTCTTTGGATCTTACACAGAGACAGCATTTGAAGACAGCTGAAGACGTGAAAGCAGGAGTGTCAGAAAGAATCACTGATGGCGTGACATTTTACTCAAAGAATATGATACCCAAAATAACAGTCAAAATTTATTTTAAGCAATGTAGCTGATCCTCGATATTAATTACTGAGGACCACAATACCACAGATGTACACAAATCAAATGAACAATGCCTGTTTTTTGTTGCTGCCAGTGATTTACAGTCTGGCTGAACCACGTTTGCATTTATCGATGTTATTATCATGGTACTACTTGTGGAGACCTAGAAAAAGGTCATGATATTTATAGCTGGGAATCCTGGAAATCACAGATAACAAGCGAACGCTAGCTGTGGACAGGTCACCAATCCATAATTCAAAGCTATGGGGTTGAAATAGTTGCTATTAGATTAGTCATTATATTTATTTTATTAACAAATCAACAATCAGTTATGGATACGTGGATAAACTTGAAAAACTTTTAGCACTGATCTATGAATGTTAATGTTATTAGATATTGTTATTAGATTTTATTTATTTACAGCATTTAGCAGACGCCCTTATCCAGAGCGACTTACAATTGATACAAGTCCTACAATCCAAGCAATTATGGGTTAAGGGTCTTGCTCAAGGACCTAACAGTGGTAGCTTGGCAGAGGTGGGATTTGAACCCTGGACCTTCTGGTCCATAGTCCAGTACCTTAATCGCTAGATGCAGGTATGTGGCGTTTAACGACTATTACGTTCTGTGAAATGAGGTCGTCAACCATAATGGTAGTTTACTGGACATTACCATAGTCACATAGTCTTTTTAGGCAATTGTAATGCAAATATAAAAGCTATTTTCGCAAAAGATGCGTAGCCAAAATTCATTGATAGACAAAATTACGAACAACACGGAAGATCAGCCGGATGAAAAAGAGTGAATGTAAACAAGTTTATACAGTTATAGGTTACAGAGAATGTACAGGTAGTGGGCAGAAAAACAAAGGAGTACTACTTACAATAGGACAAACATAGACATACGAACACCATTTACAGCAAAACTTCATCCACACAAACACGAGTAACTTCCACAAAAAGTCTCTAAACACATCGACTGAGTTAGAACATATCTAGTCTGCACATGAGCTAACAAGCAAGCCAGCACACAACCACCAATGATGGACTTCCTGCTCTTTAACTCCTGCCTCTGCTCATGGATACATAACATCGATTGGCTGTTTACACCTGCAACGTCTGGAGTTAAAGACTGGTAAGATTTCTAATTTATAATACTTTTCAAGACCTTTGATATAACTTTCAGTTGATGTTTGACTGCCTTTGATAGTACAAAGAAAAAGCCTGCATTATCACAACAAGACAAGAATGGTGGAAACGAGTCGGACATCCACACAAATTCAGCACACTTTTTATAATTTTAATGTTACATTATGGACTAGAAACATAAAAAAAAACAGACTAAAATCACTAGCTTAGCCCGCACTTAAATCCACAAAAGCATTGCCCTTTTCAAATTCAGAATGGATTAAGCCTCTTTCTACAATTACAGCTATAGAAGCAAAGTGGCCAGTTAATTCATTTATATAATTCAAGAACATTGCATTTCTTGTTGAGCACAATATCAGCCCCACTGACATGAACAAACTTTTCCAAAGCTTGCCATGGTGGAGTGGTTCAGTGAGAGCAGATTAAAAGGATAAATCGATAACACAGAACCCTTCAGTGTTACAGTTCCCTCTCATTACCTAGTCCTAACAGAAACCTTGAAGTTCTCTGGCATTCTTTTTTTTCTGCCAGTGCAAGATGACTTATTAGTTCAGTCCCTCATGACTTGGACCGTTTCATCACAAATCTGCGAGGACAGGGCAAGTGTGACTGGAGGGGCGAGAGCATGCAGGCCAGAAGTTCTGCAGCATGGCACTCGCATAGCGACTCGAGTGTCACTGCACTGCAGAACTTTTTAATAATTGAACATCATTATTCTGCTTGTTTAAGAAGCTCGAGATGCCGCCCGAACATGTCAACTTCCAGACAGGCCTGAACTGTGGATATGAATATGAATGTTTGGGTGTGTGTGTGTGTGTGTGTGTGTGTGTGTGTGTGTGTGTGTATAATGCGTGGGGGGGGATCTCAAGTTCAAAGCCATCAGCATTCCTGCGATCTAATTAATACACCTTTGAAAGACATGATATCCCAGCTCCTGTGTAACCTCACCAAAAGGTGTCTCATCCTTATATTTGCGCACACGAATTCTGTCGCTATCGAGGGCAGGGCGCTAACAGCTATGCATAATTAACAACCCAAAGCATGGTTGCTAAACACAGTTAATTACTATCGAATTCATGCGAATTTATGATGAATTTAGGACTAGACACTAGGAGTGAACTTACATATAGAAGATAAGTAAATTATCTAAAAATGATACCACAGATGGTTCCGAGCCCACAATTTGATTGGTCGAGAGACGTTCCAGGAGTACCAATATTGCACGATAATGGCTCTGACCAAAGCTCTTCAAGTATTACTCCGCCACATACACACGTAACCTAGCAATGACGCCAGCATTAACAAAGTAGCAACATCATAATTACAGCGTTTCTGCTACATGTATGACATGTCATAAAATCTCAACACTCTGTAGAGGGCTTTTATTTTGAAATGATGGATGGAGAGCAGAGCAAAAGTGGAGAGCAATTACACCCAAGGGAGAAGAGAGAACAGAGAAAGGCAGATGAAATATAGTTTATTTAACTATAGTAATAACTTTAGATAGTTTCCCTGTGAGAGAGCCATAGAGCTATTAAAAAACACATAAAAATGAAGTGATCATATCCAGCTGCAAACTTTTTTGGTAAATCTGCCATGTTTACAAAAGGAACATGTCATTTTTGGGTGGGGGTTGGACACAAACACTGAAAAACACTAGTGCAAACACTGATTGATGCAAGTAAACAACTCCCGAAATAAATTACACTGAGTTTATAAAATCTATCAGCCTTGAAAATGTTTCAATTTAAATTTGGAAGATGAAGCTACTCATGACCAGCCTGATGAGGATTTGGATGAGGTACAGAAACAAAGTCAGTGCAGCAAATCAAACATCCTGGGCTCAGTGTGTTCACAGCCCAGCCTAAGAGCAACGACACTGAAATCAGTTTTAGTATAGCTTCTACATCGTTTTTCACTGGGACTGTGGTAGCCTAGCGGGTAAGGTACTATGGACCAGAAGATCCAGGGTTCAAATCCCACCTCTGCCAAGCTGCTACTGTTGGGTCCTTGAGCAAGGCTCTTAACCCACAATTGCTTGGATTGTAAGACTGTATCAACTGTAAGTCGCTCTGGATAAGGGCGTCTGCTAAATGCTGTAAATGTAAATGTTTTTGTGCATCGGTCAGAAATATAATGGGAGAGTTTCGTTGGTTCTCCGTTCTTTCTTATTTTCTTCAATTCTTCACGTTAAACTCCACGTCTTTCATTAAACAAAATCCACATTTAATTGCAGGTTCATACATGGATCTGTTACGTCCGACTCTTAAGCTAACGATCTTAAAATCAGAACTGTGGCATAATCGCAAAACCACACTCAAGGCTCGTGAGATGTTGGCACTGGTGTACTGATCTTCTACGATCAGTACAATATCTCACATTATAGCACTCTCTCGTGTATTATTGCTTAAAGGTAGCTTTGCCAAAAGTAGATAATAGTTACGGTAATGAGGTTAATGGAGCAAGTGACTATTTTACACTACAGCACTGTCAAATTTGACTAATCAAAATCAGGACAGATTTTTTAAATGGCAAGACTGTTGCTGCTCTTCCACAGTACTACCTAGTTGTTCAGTTTCCAGAATCTAAGGTGTGTGCAGAACACGTGAAGAGTGATAACGGATGGAATTCAGGTCCCCTGGTCACTCCCACCTATAGGTACTAGCACTTGTGCTCTGGAGACATCTCCCAAGATCTCCACCGTGGTCCAGTTTGTGCGCCAGAGTGTGTGAGGACCCAGCTGTTACTCCTTCATGCAGAAAATGTCAGTGTGGCATGGGGACAGACAGACCCCCAGACCTGCTCCTCTCGCAGAAAATCAATGCCGGCCAAACACACCTATTTTCGAAATCCATGGTACCACAGTACAGCAGTACCAGAAGTCATTTCCATTGCATGGCATCAGGAAGCCTGGGGCGTCTTACCTTATGTTGCTCATGGTGTTGCCAGACTCAGATCCTCGTTTGCATCTCTCCAGTTGGGTGGCGACAATGTGGCGTTCCGCCTCCAACTCTCGAGTCAGTCTCTCAAACTGCAGCTCCTGATAGACAGAAAGAGAGAGAGAGAGAGAGAGAGAGAGAGAAAGAGAGAGAAAGAGCAATGCTTAGAGGGATCAAAATGCAAACTAGCCCGAGTGAGAAATATTAGAAAAGCATCAAAGTGCTCCACGAGCAATTTTCCCGAAGAATGCCAGACCAAGGAGCAAGATTTATGCGCTACTCCGCTTGACTAGTCCTTCAGAAGAAACAAACCTTATTAATATAGAAAGTTATACAACACAAACTACCCACAATCCCCATGACGTCTAAATACTAAGAACAAAGACAATTCAAATGCATACCGACACTGCAGCTACTTGTTAAAGCGATGCAGTAGGTGGGGGTGACATTTTTCGGTCCAAAAAGCTTTCCTCAACATAATTGGTGTTACAGTTTCACATTCTTCACAGTCTGCACAAGCAGAAGCTATAGAGCACTCGTATTAAGAACCGGTTTATCCGTCACAGTGTTTATTAATTAGCAGATTTGAAAAGTGGCTATTAACGAAAAACAGGTACCATCTGTATCCATTTTTGGTGTGGATACTGGAAAGGACTTCACGATACGATATGCATGACGATCCATGGGTCACGATACAATTATATCAAGATACATTTCAATACGATGCATACTGCGATACAGTGCGATATTCCACATAGTTTACTGAAAAGGCAGAGCAAATGCTGTCACCAATTCCATCGCGGAAGACACGGAGCCAGTTCAGTCGGTTGCGAGAGACGGGCTCAAACAACTTTTGAATACTTTAGACCCAAGACATACACTGCCAAAGTATAGTTGAATTATTTTTAATCGACAAAATCCCAGAAAACATTGAGATTGAGAAAACTTTGTCCATATCGCACACCCATACCATCAATAAGGTAATGGGAAAGGAATGAATGACTACACTGCAGCCCTCATCAAGAGTAGCAGAAGGAGAATGAAGAAGACTGAAAATGAATGGCTATGTGAGAGTAATAAAGTGTTACACTACCAGCTGTGTTGTTACTATGTTGGCATCCTAAGTTGATATGTAGTAGGTGTTTTGCTCTGGTGAAAAAACTCTCTTCTATTTGGTAGCATGTGCAGTCTCATTTTCTAGAAAGATAAAAGTAATCTTTCTAATATAAAAATGTAGCGAGGATCTAAGAGGATCCGCTGCAGCTTTTCAAAACGATATGTAAATGCCATTTTCTCAATCTTCATAATGAGACCTAGTTTTAAAATGTAACCTGTATAGTGTGACATTAACGCTATAATAATTATACTTTCATACCGTCACTACCTTTACCACCAACCATCAGCTTGAGTGGCAGAGCATAAAAGCCAGCTATAAATCACCCCGATCTCTGGCAGATCTGTGAGCAGCCCTCAGAGGTGGCAATCATGCAGGATGTTGCTGACACTGTAAGCGTATCCTTAGCCCTTTGAAAAAGTCTGAGGGAGCAAAACAGGACAGCTGAGATCATTCAAACTCCTAGTATATCTCCAGTAAGATGTGTGAGCGCCTCTTGTAATTCTTCCAGGTCAGGTGAGATCTTCCTGTAACTGCATTTATTCACCTGATCCCAGAGTGAGGCGCACAGTGGGGCATGTGGTTTAGTGGAGTTTCGCCTCACAGCTCTGAGGTTCGAATCCTGACCTTGGACTTGCATCATGTAGAGTTTGAATGAATCATCGTGGCCCCGTGACTGCATGGGTTTATTCTGGGTTACTCTGGTTTTTTTCCTCCCACATTCATAAGACATGCATTAAGGTTTTAATTGGTAGTGTTGTAGTACTTGAGTCTGGTCTCGACCTCATTCAATTCGGACTTGGTCTTGTCTCAGTCTTGGGTAATGTGGACTTGGAAATTGTTATCCAGACCAGCCGAGTCCAATGTGTCTCTCTGAGGTAACATTTATTATTAACTGAACTCCATTCAAACACAATAAATCAGTGCCTAAATAAAATCTGCACACTCTATTGGCTAACAGGGAAAAAACAAAAAACTTGAATCAGTATACAATTAAACGAACAGGTTTTGGTTTGAACAGCCTGAAGAATGTAAGTGTTGCATTTTCCCCCCACTCTCTTTACTTTACCATGTCCACAAAAATCTGGGATTGTTATAATTATGTTTTTACATTTAATAATAAAAAATGGATAGAACGGTAATTTTGGGCTATGTTAAGTTGACTTTTTGTGGTTGGCTTCTGATTAAGTTTGTGAGAAGAAGTGAAACAGAATCATCACCATGTGCTTTCCAAAAAATGACATTGCCTTAGTTTTGATTAAGACTATAATATAATAATACGGTAGTTAATAATTAATAATAATAGGCTATATAATATTTTATTGTTATATATTTTACAAAAAAACCATCATGAAATTTAGTATTATTTTGTTAATATATATCATGTAGGATGAAAGATAAGGAATGTAAAGCGAATTACAAACTAATAAATTTTTTTAAACTTAATTTAAATTTTTTTAAAAAACTAATATAAGGTCTTCGGGTCCGTGGGACCCCGTTTTTCAGTTTTTAGCTTAAAAAAAATGATACTAGTATTTTTTTTTTTTTAAACTAAGATTCATTGGCTTTGGCTTCATTTTCTGGTGAGGAACATACCGTATTTTTTCTCCGACCCGGATCACATTAGCGCAACCAGATTATAAGACGCAATATCAACGATCGGCTGCTAACGGGTATTTTATTTTCATACATAAAGCGCACCGGGTTTAAAAGACTCCATAAGACGCATGAAATGAAACAAACTCTTAAGTTTCCGTCGGAAAGCTCATTTTGGTCTTTACCTGGTGGCAGGGCGTCTTCCTCTTGCTTCCTTCCTCCCACTGTCCGTACCATTGATTGTTAAATGTTTGAATTCTCTCACAGCTGCTCTATGTCCATGTTGTACTGCGTGACTGATAGCGTTGTTGAGTTGAAATCCGCTTCCGAAAAATAAAATGAATGAAAGCACACACCCCTAATGCTGAAGCAACATACCGTATTACCCCGCTATGCTGCGCAACTACGTTTTTGCCTTAAAGCTTTGTAACCTACCAAGACCGTGCTAAAACATTTTGACAGATTTTATGAGCGCCGTGTACAACCATCTACAATCGGTTCTCTAAGGTCAGAAGGCTCAACCAGAAATTAATTCATACATTAGACGCAACAACAAACCGCATTTTAAAGGCGCACTGTCGATTTTTGAGAAAATTAAAGGATTTTAAAGTGCCGCCTTAAATGGTCCGAAAAATACGGTAAATAAATCAGAAAACATTTTCAATGATTCCCCCTCTATATTATTTATTAAGCTAAAAACTGGAAAACGGGTCCCCCACAGACCCGAAGACCTTATAAGGGTTAATAACATTTTCAGATGTATTTTTTATCAGATTTATTTCTGTAGTGCCTTTTTACAATGAGGCATTATCTCCAAAGCAGTTTTCACAATTTTTTATATTACCTATTTTAAATATCTAAGGTCAATCCCAAATTGTGAACAAACCTAGGGTGACAGTGGCAAGGAAAAAACTGCCTATATGTATAAGGACTCTTACCTTGGGAGACTAAAAAAGTCTCAAAAAGGGACCCAACCTCCTTGAGTGGGCTTTAGATGATCGATGTAAGAATTAAATTAGGTTTATCTAATTTAAAGTTTATGGAAATAGTTTAAAAAAAAAAGAAGCAAAAATAAATATTAACAGAGAGAATATATTAAAAAATATAATAATTAATACTAATAACAACTGTAAAACTAGCTAAAAAAATATTGAATATAATTAAAAATACAAACATTTTCCATTTCCTGCTTTTCATTCTTGTATGATGAAAAAAATTCTTAATCTGGTCTCTGTCTAGGCCACCCCCGGTCTCGCTCTTGACTTGGACACGACTATAAAACTCTTGGTCTTTACTCGAATTTGATGTGTCCTGGTTTTGGTGTTGACTAAAACACTATTAATTGGTTACTCTAACTTGGCCCAGTGTGAGTGGAGGCCAACATCAGATGCCGGTTAGAATTTACTCTGGTCGCATCAGCTCAGAAAGTGGACCTGGGTTGCAGGATAAATGCTAGGAAAGAGAGAGAGGAAATCCTAGAGCCGCGACTATGTGGTCCAAATATGAGAGTACCAATCAAAGCATGCTCCATTGTGTATTATATCTGGATCTGCTGTAATTAAAGGCAAGCTCTGAAGGATCGATGGCAGTCAAATTACCTGGTGACACGAACAGAGCTGAACAATGGGATAAAGTATTGATCCAACCTCTAAAAACGCTCGGGCTCGGTGTGAACTGATGGTATCTCCACCCAGAACACCTCTCATGCACCACGTAACACTCTGGAAAACTCTTCCCCATTCCTCTCTTCCTTACACCCTTCCCTTCCTTATGGATCTGCTTACAAATGTGAGCTCTGAACTTTTAGCGGGAGGAAACAGATCAATTTCCCTTTGTACTTACGTGATGGTGGAAGACGTATTGCCATCAGTGGTCGTTTTACACCTTGAAAGCCCTCCAAGTGAAAATCGATGTGGAACAAAACAGCCGGTGGAAAAAAAAAAATGTTCTTTCCTGCACAAACCTTATGTGAGGCTAAGACTTCATTCAAAAAACATTCAGAGGTTTGCAGTCTGCTCCAGGGATCCAACTTCAGTTGAATAGCACAAGAAAAAAAAAAAGATTAAATTTAAGCTTCAATGCTCATGTCACATCAGCAGAGCTATCAGGTGGGCAGATGCACCTGCTGCACTTTTCCTAGACTTCACGAACAAGAACGCTGAAGAGTCCGGCTGAATTCCTGCACTGATTTGAGACACGGCCCATCCCTGTCACACACACCAGCCACTCAGCTTGGCACAAAGGTCTCCATGGCAACATGAGATCCGGCACCCCCACCCTCGGCATCGAGCTCTGAGCGTTTCATCACAAAACAGGCGCCACCCACCAGCTTCACGTGAGCCATCCTCCCTCAACCCTTCTCTTCCCTATAACGCCCTCCTCCCAAACCCTTTTGCAGGGAAGGTGGGAGGTCCATGACTGAAAGCACAAAAAGTGGCTGGTCCAAAGTCACATTCCCGTTCGTGTTTTGCCATGCCTTTTCTCTGCCCTTCTGCCTTCCTCTCCTCCACTCTGTCAGAAACTCGTCCTGTCCACGTCTCTCGTCGCGTCTAAAAGTCTCCATCACAAACTTTTCTCTCCAAGCCTCTCAGGCAACACATGTACAAAAAGAAGCTCCACTACGATCATCTCTCATCTGTTTTACAGAACAGGGTTGCACATTTGGTTGAGGTAGTGCTCTCTGGCCTGACTCAGCCATGTCACTAGCTCCAGTCATGCATTATTCAGATCCCTGATGCTGCTACATCATTCGGCTAAACGGCTGGCATAATCCTGCTTGCGCTAAATTACAGCCAGAGCCTATGCCAGAGAATGAGCCTGGAAGGCTGTTTTATATCAGGCTACAAGTCGTTTTATTTACCAACACAGGGCACGATCTGTGAGTGAAGAAAGATTGTGCTGGCTTTATACTTTAAGAGAAAGTGTCGTCATATACAGGTACTCCCAAATATACCATGGGAATACATTCCGACAAATCTATTGTGTATTAAGTATACACTGCCTGGCCAAAAAATGGTGACCACCTGGATTTAAATATCTAAAAAAAGAGCCTTCCATCGGATAATTACTGCATTGGTGATTGTGTTTCAGCTGGCAACAAGTTCTTTAATCCTAACTGATGCAGCGAGTAGCTTCACATTTGTTGAACAACCAAGTCTTCAGACACATCCTGTGGTCATGGAAAAGATGTTCATCTGTTGTGGGGTCAAATTGTGAAAGAGTGGTTCAGGGAGCATGAGGCATCATTTTCACACATGGATTGGCCACCACAGAGTCCAGACCTGAACCCCATTGAGAATCTTTGGGATGTGCTGGAGAAGACTTTGTGCAGTGGTCCAAATCTCCCATCATCAATACAAGATCTTGGGGAAAAATGAATGCAACTCTGGACAGAAATAATTGCTGTGACATTGCAGAAGCAATGGCCAGGCAGTGTATATAGTTGAACTCATCAAATTCGATTCTCAATGCATTTTGACTAGACAAATTTGTCTCAGTTCTCGTCGTTTGCTCTGCTCTACTCTGCTCTACACTTGCTTAAACTTGGATGAGTCGAACCGTGCAACTCTTTTCAGGGGAAACTTGATTCATGATTCACGACTCACAGTACCCAGTGATTCAGCAATTCAGATTCAATTCAGATGTTTTATTTTTACATCCACAGTACTGTATTCTTAATGCACATAAGTCTACATGGGTGATAAAATTGTTAGTAATAGCAGTCAACCGAAAGGAAATCCGGAACTGAATCCTCTTGGCTATCAAGCCGCAGTTAGCATTATCAGCTGACGCCCTTCTAATTTACCATGTACATTCACACAGTCACAATATAAGAGATGAGTGCATTCTTACACAAGCTATATTAAATAATCACAGAATCAATCGTACATTTGCGTAATCATACTGTACGTTCTGTTCAACGACAGGCTGTAAGCATTCTTCACTGCCATGTACAAGAACAATGTGATACAAAACACCCACTCCCTGGATGAGTGCTCTATTATAGGCACCCTCGTTTGGTGAAAGGTAGAGGCATAGGGTTTCAGCTATTCAGCATTGCATTTAGGAATCTCATTAAACTCCCTGGAGGGGGGTCACCTGACAAACCTCTCTATGGACAGCAGGTCATGTGATTTTGCATGGCTGAATAAGTGTGTGTATCCCTCAGGCGTTTGCTGTCTCACTCCACCCTTCAGTTTTGTCTGGACTCAGATTCACACTTCAGTACTCAAGACTCTCCAAGACACTCCTTCCGCACGCAAATCAGCAGTGCCGCTTAGCAGAGTTCCTGAAAAGAACTACAAAGCCAGCATCTTTAACTGTTTAACTCTTTTACCTCAGACAGCCCTGGGAGAAAACAAACAATCTGAAGTTTTACTTCACTCGTTAATGGGAGCTGGCATAATGGCATCCATTAAACAATTTCTCATCAGCATTTAATGGCTCTAAGAGTCCCTCCATTCAGCTAGAATATATTCAGCCTCTAATTAAAGGAATTAGTGCAAGTTAATGAAATATATGTCAAATCTATGCTGATATTTGTGATCCTTACAGGTGTGTTCATCCATTTACAGCCTCTCATCTCAGTCACCATTAAACCTTAGCCTATCACCACAAGGTCACAATCAGACACCATTATAGTCAAGCACCATTCAATATCGTTAGAAAACCATTAAACATGTCTAGAGTCAGTTGCAGCGCAACTGTTATATATCTTTCGGACCTTGTAACCAGTGATATCAATCCACAAGGAAAACACAAAAGCATTACAAAACCATCAGAAACCAAAATGCTGTTGTAACTGTTTCCTGATATTGGATTCCATTTTATATGCAATACATCAATATTTGGTGACCCCACATGCATAAACGTGTCTCTGACAACGAATGTAGCTTCAATTTAGTTAACACATATAGCTCTGGAGCTATTTTGGCCATGTTTGCCAATATTCTGTATAAAACTTTAAACACTTTAAAGCGTTAAACATGAAAGACTCCGGTATTTTTTTTATTATTGTTATTTCCCGATACCGAGTGATCTTTGCAATTCACGAACTTTAGAGGCCACTGGCAGGGTTCTTGATGGGTCATAACAGAGCACGATTGTTTAGGAAAGAATAAGCTGACAACTTAGAAGGTAATGATGAAGCATTTGTTCCAAACTGTTTCTCAGGTCCATTGGATGAGTAGATTTACTTGAGGTAAGCTTTTCCAAAGGGTGCAATGGTTGTGCAAGTTGAGGCATTGTTCTCAGAAGCCACTTGTGGAGCAGAATCATTCGTAAATAGCCAGTGTTGCAGAGAGAGGCAACTTAGTAGGCACCTTGGACAGTACCAAAACTTGGAGGTCCGAGATGCTGAAATGGAGGAGCCAGATGTTGTCAAGGCATTAGAGTTGTCATACACTCTAAATGTGCCTCACTTTGGGAACTACAGCTTCAATGTGATAAGAACAACATGCTAAGAGCGGTCAAATCTCAATGAAAAGCTGCATCTACACTATACAGACAAAAGTTTGTGGACACCCAAATAATTACATCCACAACATGGGTATTAGCATGGAGTTTGCACCCACATTTGCTGCTAAAACAACATTTGTTTTACTAAAAGGCCATTCCAATAGATTCTGGAACATGACTGTGAGGTCAGTGTCTGATAGACAATAAGCCCTGGCTCAATTTTGGAATTCCAGTGCATTTTCAAGGTGTCTGATGGAGTTGACGTCAAGGTTCTGTACAAGCCAGCAAGTTCTCAATCATAGTTGGCAAACCGATTCTCTATGGACTTTGTTTAAGAACAGCAGGACAGAAAGTTGATGAACTGTGTCATATTGAGTCACTGGGGTATCAGTACAACCCATTCTACAGACATTCATGCTTCATAGTATTATGAATGCGTTACAAATGAGTGTTGCAGAAATAGCAGAGCTCAGTAATTAGAAGCGGTGTCCGCAAACTTTTGTCTATATAGTGTAACATCATATCAACACCCACCACAATGTCTCTCCACAATCAATGGAAATACCCAGTCACACAAGCTGCAAAGCCAGTGCAACGTCCTTGTTTGGCGTAATAAAAATATGAGAATAAACTGTAAACTTTTGACAGCTACCCTTTTACTTGGTAACAAACTGGGTATTAAATGAAAGGATCTATTGGCGAATTGAGTGGAGGAGAATATAGATTGATCCACGCTTTGCAGAACCAGCTCTGTTTAAGTTCTTCTCCGTTCTGAAAGGAGCTTCTGACTTCAGAGGCTTCCTACACTCACGTGTGGTATGCTTCGGTGTTTCTTCCAAGGTGTGGCTGAATATATTAGCATCAGAAAACACACACAGTATTTCCTGGTACTAATGGAGAAGCTCAACACACTTCTGAACTCTCTCTTTGTCTCACTCTGCAGAGTAACTCACATAACCATTTCCTGGTGAATTAAAGGCAAATGACTTTACTGGCTCCATTCAAGCTTTAAGAATGTACTTACAAACGTAGTTTTTGTAACATTACTTCACGAATTAAGCCGTTAAGATTCTTCAGCAGAGCTAAAGCTAATAAAGCCTAATGCAGGACAGCTGCACTTGACTTCAACAGATCTTTTAGTTATCAGTCCAAACATCTCAGATAATATCATACCCTGCCAGTGTAACTCTGCAGAAACGGGTCACATGTAGACACAACATCTGAAAAGACTGATGTCAAAAGGCAAAGTAATCAGAAACATGCTATTGAATTAGCAAGCAATGCTGTTAGCAAGCCCCTTTGAACATTTCCCCCAAAAAGGCTACAGCAAAACTGATTCCCCTGTCAGTTTTTTTGTCTCAAAGCCTTGCTGAAAGTAGACACAACAAAAAAATGAGTTCATGCCCTTACAAGCTTAGATTGGGAGCTCAGCAAAATATCATCTTGAAATGTCACTGGCTAAATGTCAGCTCGACTTGGAGCAGTTTGTCTCAGCCATGAACCAGTGAAGGACAAATTTTTAAATACATGCCCAGTTCTGTAAGCCTATGCTTCATCTGTCTATTCTCCATATACATTAAGGAAGAATTATCTTAAAGTATTTAGCAAGTGCCAATATCATGACTGGCTTACAGTACAGAAGTGCTTTTTGTTCTATATAGTGGATGTACACTCACAGGTCACTTTATTAGGTACAGCACCTAATTTCTACACTTATTATCCATTTTATCAGCTCCACTTACCATATAGAAGCACTTTGTAGTTCTACAGTTACAATCTGTAGTCTATCTGTTTATTTACATACAGTGGGGCAAAAAAGTATTTAGTCAGCCACTGATTGTGCAAGTTCTCCTACATAGAAAGATGAGAGAGGTCTGTAATTTTTATCATAGGTACACTTCAACTATGAGAGACAAAATAAGAAAAAGAAATCCAGGAAATCACATCGTAGGATTTTTAAAGAATTTAATTGTATATCATGGTGGAAAATAAGTATTTGATCACCCACAACAAGCTAGATTTCTGGCTCTCACAGACCTGTAACTTCTTCTTTAAGAAGCTCTTCTGTCCTCCACTCGTTACCTGTATTAATGGCACCTTTTTGACCTCATTATCTGTATAAAAGACACCTGTCCACAGCCTCAAACAGTCAGACTCCAAACTCAACCATGGCCAAGACCAAAGAGCTGTCGAAGGACACCAAGAAGAAAATTGTAGATCTGCAACAGGCTGGGAAGAGTGAATTTACAATAGGCAAGCAGGTTGGTGTGAATAAATCAACTGTGGGAGCAATTGTGAGAAAATGGAAGACATACAAGACCATTGACCCACACAAGATCTCATCCCGTGGGGTCAAAATGATCATGAGAACGGTGAGCAAAAATCCCAGAACTACACGGAGGGACCTGATGAATGACCTGCAGAGAGCTGGGACCAAAGTAACAAAGACTACCATCAGTAACACACTACGCCGAGAGGGACTCAGATCCTGCAGTGCCAGGCGTGTCCCCCTGCTTAAGCCAGTACATGTCCAGGCCCGTCTGAAGTTTGCCAGTGAGCATATGGATGATCCAGAAGGAGGGGACTGGGGAGAATATCATGTGGTCAGTGAAACCCAAAATAGAACTTTTTGGGAACAAAACTCAACTCGTCGTGCTCGGAGGACGAAGAATGCTTGAGTTGCATCCCAAGAACACCATTACCTACTGGAAGCATCGGGGTGGAAACATCATTGCTTTGGGCTTGTTTTTCTGCAGAGGGGACAGGACGACTGATCTGTATAAGGGGAAGAATGAATGGGGCCAGTATAGTGAGATTTAAGCCAAAGCCTCCTTTCCATCGTGAGAGGCATTGAAGATGGAAACGGCTTGGGTCTTCCAGTATGACAATGATCGAAAAAAACACACCGCTCGAGCAACGAAGGAGTGGATCCGTAAAAAGCAATCAAGGTCCTGTAGGTCCAAGGTTTCGCCGGACCTCAAACGGATAGAAAATTTGGGGAGGGGGAGTTGAAATCCATGGTGCCTAGAGGAGATCTGCCAGGAGGAATGGGCCAAAATTACCGCTACAGTGTGTGCAAACCTGGTGAAGGCTTACAGGAAAACGTTTGACCTCTGTCATGCCAAACAAAGGTATGTTGCAAAGTACTGCGTTAAACTTTTGCTATTTGACCAAATACTGATTATTCCACCATAATTTACAATTAAATTCTTTAAAAATCCTTACAGTGTGATTTTCTGGAGTTTTTTTTCTCATGTGTCTTCATAGCTGAAGTGTAGCTAGGACGAAAAATTACGACCTCTCTCCTGTTTCTAAGTAGAAGAACTTGCACAATCAGTGGCTGACTAAATATTTTTTTGCCTCACTGTACGTAAAGATTGTTGCAGACCCAGTATGCCCCTTCTTGGCAAAGGTATTCCCCTAATGGCAATGGCGTCTTTCAACAGGATAATGCACCTTGCCACACTGCAAAAATTGTTCAGGAATGATTTGAGGAACATGACAAAGAGTTCAAGGTGTTGAATTGGCTTCCTAACAACCCATATCTCAATCCTCAACGTATAGGACTTATAGGATCTTCTGCTAATGTCTTGGTGCCAGATACCCCAGATCACCTTCCGAGGTCTTGTGGAGATCATACCTCGACAGGTCAGAGCCTTGGTAGCACCAGGTGGACCTACACAATAGTAGACAGGTGGTAATGTTATGGTAATGTTATACAGTGGTGCTTAAAAGGTTGCTGTCTTGCTGCATGACCCACCATCTCTTGAGATTCAGTTCATGGACCAATGTCCTGACATTTTTCTTCAGAATTCTCTGATAGAATTCAGAATTCATTGTTCCATCAACTGGGGTCCTTTGTGACCTCTCCAACTATTACATGCCTTGCTCTTGGAGTGATCTTTGTTGGTCGACCACTCCTGGGGAGGGTAACAATGGTCTTAAATTTCTTCCATTTATACACAATCTGTCTCACTGTGGATTGTTGGTGTCCAAACTCTTTATAAGTGGTTTTGTAACCTTTTCCAGCCTGATGAGCATCAACAATTCATTTTCTGAGGTCCTCAGAAATCTCCTTTATTTTTGGAATGATGCACTTCTACAAACATGTGTTGTGAAGAGCAGACTTTGATAAATCCCTGTTCTAGGACTTGTGTGAAAATCTGATGATGTTTTAGGTAATATTTATGCAGAAATATAGAACATTCTAAAGGGTTCACAAACTTTCAAGCACCACTGTAGCTGATCAGTCCATCCTCTTGCGCTAGCACAATAGCATTCAGCCCAACACATAATCAACCAAAACCTTTATTAAGAGGTAGAAGACTTTCCCCACTTTCCTTGAGTACAGGATGAAGAGGGTGGACTCATTTGTTTGGCCTGAGGAATCTAAACAATGCCATCTTCAGACTGGATTTTGAAAGATCAGCTGAACAGGTACAGAAAGAAACATGCTACTGACCACTGCCCGAATATATCTATCATATTCTGACAGCATATTGCTTGAAAGGACAGCATAGGGAGTTGTGGCAATAATGTTCGAAATGATGTACTAGAAGTGGGTTCCTACCAAGGAATCATTTGTGTCTTCAGATGAGACAGCCGTGCATGAGCTTTAAAGCCAAGTAGGTGAAGCAGGATCAAAAACATGCTGTATTACCTGCTGAGTGGAAGGGGGAAGAGTGCCACTTTGACTCGTTTCAGGCAAACAGCATGAAAGATGCATGGATGGAAGCACATCAAGGGCACGGTTTCATTAGGAAGTTCTATAATAGTGCATACAGACAGCTGTTGTTGGAATGATAACTAAACCTCTGCTGTTTTCTGTTAAATCACCGTCAAGACAGTCCTCGGACAAAAAATTTGTTTGTCTGTTTGGTTTATTTAACGTCACTTTGAGCATTAATAGCTATTTAATGACAGACACAAGGTTACACCAAAACACAAGGTTACATTGAAAGTGGTCATACATGCTCAGATCGAGTCAACTTAGAATAATTACTCAACCTAATGCATCTCTTTGGATTGTGGGAGGAAACCGGAGCACCCGGAGTAAACCCATGCGGACAAGGGGAGGACATGCAGACTCCATACAGCCAGAGGTCCGAGGTCAGGATCGAACCAGGGATGCTGGAGCTGTGAGGCGACTGCGCTAACCGCTGCGCCAGCATGCCAAACTTTTAAGCAAGAAATGGCATTGCTTTTTCTTATACTTAAAACACAGTGCTTAATTTGAGCTTGATCCTGCAAGAAGAAGATCCGGTATCTGATACAATATACAATACAGTTATCAGTACAGTACATTACCCAGATAACCAGTCTTTACAAAAAATGCAGCTTTGAACATAAATACGTGTAAACTCTTGAGGTGCATGGGCTACAATGACAGTAGACCACAGTAGGTTGCAGAACAGGAATATGAGGCCAGTTGGCACAGACTCACTGACACTCGACATTTAAAGCTGAAAAACACCACATGGGCAAATTAATCTCAGTTTCTGCCACGATATGCAGGTGGTAGGGTCAGAATTTGAAGCAAACGGCCTGAATCCATGCTTCTTACCTACCTTGCTAAATTAACAGACTATATAAGATGGTCTGCTGTGTCCAAGCTCAACATGTTTCTAAATATCCCAATTATTATGGATTAGTACCAACATAACCACATGCTCTGTAGATAATCTACCAAGTGCACACTCTGTTCACCATCAGGGCTACTGAAGTGCCAGAGTTTCAGCATGCAAGGCATGTCCAACTCTGCCAAGATGAAGATTTTAACACATCATTGAAAGTGGTGTACGTGGTGTATCTTAATTGTTGTTGCTGTTAAAGACAGGTCAAAAATGAACTTATTTCACCATCTGCAAACTAAGCACCATGCAGAATATGAATATTATGACAAACTTTATTTACATTTATGTCATTTAGCAGACGCCCTTATCCAGAGCGACTTACAACTTATACGATCTTGCAGTCCAAGCAATTGTGGGTTAAGGGTCTTGCTCAAGGACCCAACAGTGGCAGCTTGGCAGAGGTAGGATTTGAACCCTAGACCTTCTGGTCCATAGTCCAGTACCATCATTGCTATTCCACCACAGTCCCACTTCAGAAGTCAGCTGTTCATGAAAGGCTTATACCAGCCAAGGTACCAACACAAAAACACACTCAGCAAACTTTAGCGGATTTATTCTGCAAAAAAATGCGCCTTACGACAAGAAAATCAACAAAGCATAACCAATGCTGTCACCAGTTCTATCGAGAAAGACATGGTGCCAGTTCAGGCAGTTGAGAGAGATGGGTTCAAACAACCTTTGAATACTTTAGACCCAAGATATACCCAAAATGTTTTATTCAGTATGGCACACCCCTACATCTTTGTCTTATTGCCAGTTTGGTAGACTACGTATGCACTGTATATTCAATGCATGAGCTTTACTACTTAGCTTAGCAATCTCTACTGATCTCAGATAGCCATCTCAGATAGCACTAACAATATCAGCCATTTTCTTTCATCTCAGTGTCGACCAAAATCTTTGAAAATGCCAGTGTGGATAAGAGAGTTCCATATCTCGAAATTAACTGATGAGCCGAATGTATTTCAGGCATAACGAGCTGCCTTTGGGTGCTTTAGTTCTTAGCTCAGTTGAATAATACATTATACTGAATCTGTTCGCAAACCCCTTTAGCCTTAGAATACCTGAACACTGCAATAGAACCGTATAGGATTATTTACGAGAATGTGACATGCTTCTCACCGGAAACCAATCTGTCATCTTGAAAGTAACTAAAACACACATTAATAGACATGCTTAAACGAACGCTTTAACTGCATTGTCTTTAATTCATTAGCAAGCTGCTGATGAGCTATTGTCTTTGTTCTAAGTTCATCTATGCAATGGGTGAGAGTAAATCTCCTGGTCCAGCTTGGTCCACCTGCAGGAGAGGGATGACTGATTTGGAGTTAGGACCATGTGGACACCCAGTTCAGTCTGGAGCATGGCTATGTTGCAATGTAAGGCACGGGAGACATTAATCACTGTTAGGACAGATATAAATGTTACGTGCCGTTGTTCGATGTTGCCTCTTAGCAAGTGTTTAGCATGTTCACAGTGAATATTCATCATTTCAGTGATTTATGAAGGTTTAAATTCAACATGAATAATTAGAGCCAAAAAGTCTGAACACTTTATATGAAGTATAGTGTTAAACATCTGTTCAGAAAACTGCGACTTCATTTTTATGACCCTATTTCAACCCATATGGACGATTATTTATTACACACTAGTGTTTGACGTGCTGGGCTTCCTACTTTCCCGTATTTAGCTGTTGTTGAGCTAAATGGACATTCAAAGGCTTTAAACCATGAGAAGAAGACTGACATTTTTGCCAGACTATGTCTCATTTGTTTGATGTGGTACAAAGAAGTGTTAAACCCTCTTGCTGAAGCTATTAGAACCAAAGGAATTGGCACAGAAAATAAAATGCAACGTAGTAACAATTGTTAGCACTTCTGGTGTCATTGCTCCTGTTTCCAGCCTTATTAGCACCTCTGTTTCTGCGTGTGCGCTGCTGAAGTCTATTCCCAAGAATACAGCATAGCATCTCCATCTTCCTGCACTCACAGCTTAACTGGAGTGTCAAATGTATCTCAGAGCTGCACTGGTTTTATGTGTAGTCATTAATGGTACAACCTGCACTGCCATTTCTTGGTATGATTATTCATCTGATTTGCTTTTTTATGTCTGCTCATTAGCCCTAGACCCACTGACATGACTTCACAAAGAGCTGTTTGAAGATGGAGCTTTTATATGACCTGGACAGGGAGTTTATAATAGAGCTATTGTTCATTTCAATTGGGTTTGCTTACTATGAGGATGTATGGGTTCTTGATTAGGGTTAGGAATCAAAACCCTTTAGAATTCTGATTCCACTTATCAGTTCCTACTAACACATTTTATTCTTCAAATACATGACCGTGATTAGTGCAAAAAAATGTCTGTCTTAATGAGGCACCTATCAGTCAGGGCCAGTGCATCATTTAATCACATACATCATCACATAGTTTTGTTTTGATACGCTCCACTAGAGCGGAAGATGGACGCTCAAAAGCGCTCAAAACTTTGGCTTCACTTTGAGAGAAAACAAAAAGGCTAAATGCAATACGTGTGAAAAGGTGATTTGTTGTAAAGAAGGCCGCAACCCCCAACATGGCTAAACATCTAAGGCACCGGCATGATAATGCGCTTCAGCAGTGTACCGTGATCATGAGAGAACAAAATGTTAAGTACGAGAACAAAACATTGACATTGGAACACCAAACTTCTCCCAGTTACTACTGGCGATAAGCATTTTCTACTGCTGATATGAAGAACCCATGGCCCAAAAGGAAAGTGATAATTTTAATGACTTTTTTCTTCCCATTTAAATCTATTATAAGTAAAAAGCTTAACATAAAAAATATTACTTTCCCTTTGGACCACGTTATTCACAAGATTATGACCAGTAGTAGTTGAGATAAGTTTGGTGTTCCTAGGTCATTGTTGTAGTACGTAAATCCATGTTATGCATTTATGCATTTATCGATGGTAACATGTGGACTGGTACTGGACTATGGACCAGAAGGTCCAGGGTTCAAATCCCACTTCTGCCAAGCTGCCCCTGTTGGGTCCTTGAGCAAGGCCATTAACCAATTGCTTGGATTGTAAGAATGTACCAATTGTAAGTCATCTGGATAAGGGGATCTGCTAAATGCTGTAACTGTAAATTGTAACATCAAGACTAGGGTTGGATATCATTTGCATATTTGACCCAATTAGAGTTATGCAGTATGACGGTATGTCGGGATACCGCTGTATTCAAAAATGGAGACGGTATTCTAAAAATGTGACACACCACATTTCTGCTTCACATGCCGGTATGACAGTATGAAAAATGTCAACCAGCCCTAGACCCAGTATATATTTTTTCTTAATTGTTCAAGTGGGTTCTATTTATGTACTTGTTTAAAAACCTGATGATGTTTTACGTCACATTCAAGCAGAAATACAGACAATTCTAAAGGGTTCACAAACTTTCAAGCGTCACTGTACATAATTGCCTTTGTCTGCTGTTACTAGTCATGGAGATCTCATTAGAGGTCGCTGGTGCTGAGTCTCACCGGTAGCGACTGAGGGACTCGTGATTAAATCATCAAAGCCTCAATACAGACCTAACAAGACACACAAATTCAGCTGTCAGAGACAATATTGACTTCCAACTGCTCGTCTTATTCAAGCCCGTTCTACCACACAACAATCTGCGAGTCAGTGCCTAACTCTGTGGCAGTCCTAACCTCAGGGCCAGCAGAACACACGGCAAGCCGTCACTCGTCAGAAACGGACACGCATTCGCCTCGCCTAATTTCCATCAACACTCGTCCATGCCAGGGCAACCATTCATTTAAGCAAAAAGCACGCGCAGCTGAAAAGTTACGGCCAGCTTGTGGGGGATAAGTTTTCAAATGAAGGGTGTGATAGGACCATTCCTGCCAAACATAAATAAACATAGTAGCGCGCTGTTTTCCTCATCATAACTTTTACGCCTTGCCACAAACATAGATGTACGAAGTATTGCAGTACAGGTAGTCTTGCCTTAGTGGCTTAGTATTATGTGGCTCTGGACTACCAATTTGGAAGGAAAGTTCTGACACTAACCAACCTGTCAGTGTTGGACTTTGAGCCCCAAAACTGTGTATTTCCAACTGTAAAAAACATGGGAGGGAAAACACTGCTATGTGACTGTTTATGATTTGTTTACGATTTTGCTACCTGCTAAATCCTAGTAAAAGCAAATCTTTAGTGATCATTTACATGCTCACGAGAGGGCTTATTACCACATCAGTAAGTGGCTTTGAATCAAGACAGAAAGCAACGCGAGCTCTAAAAATGTATGTATGTGTGTGGGTTATGTGTGTATATAATATATATATATATATAGGCCTATATATAATATATCAATATATATATATATCATACACACACACCACACACAACTCCCACATCACACACACACACACACACACAAACACACACACACACATATATCACTATATATATATTATATTCTGTGATGTATATATGTTGTGTGCTGTGATATATATATATATATATATATATATGGGTGGTGGCCATTATCTATATATATTATAGTGTGGTGTGTGGTTTATTATATATATACACACACACATCTATATGTATTAATATAATCTATATCTCCATAAAGGGGTAGTATCTATAGATGTAGTATGTATAACATATATTATATATATATAATACGCTCATAATACACACATTGTTACGCACACAGCCGACATATATATATATAACGATATATATCGTGTATATATTAATATATCTGGTGTATGCGTATATGTGTGGTGGTGTGTATATATAATATATATCTATATAGATATATATATACATACACACACACAACACACACACATACATACATAAAACGCACACACACATATAAAATATATGTGTGTGTGTGTGTATATATATATATACACAACGCACATTATATTATATCTTAATATATCTAGTATATATAAAATAGATTGATAAATGGTGTGCCGATGTGTGTTGTATGTGTGTACTGTGTTGTGTGTGGGTGTGCGGTGGTCCTTTGTTGTGTAATGCAATAGTACAGTATATATACACATCTATATGTGTATATCTGATCTAGATCTATATATATATATATAGATATATAAAACTAGTATATAGTGGAGTATATTAGTTAATAGATGTTATATAGATGTGTATTACTGTACATATAAATACACACGCACACACACACGCTCACACATAATACAAACCACACACCACCACATAATATATATAGATATATATATATATATATATATATATATAGTATATATATATATATGTATATACTGTTTATATACACACACACACATATATATGTGTGTGTATGTATATATACACAGTATATATATATATATATATATATATATATATATATAAATTAATTATATCGAATAAATATAATTTTATATATATATAGTCGGCTGTTGATTTATTCAATATACTAACTAATTAATACCACATTTCTTGTAATTAATCGAGATTAATCGCATTGTTCTACCTATTCAAGCTTCCTACAATAGATATTTAAATGCACCATCTTACATTTTACGTAGCATAAACATAAATCTTTTTGGGGTTTTTTTTCATTAAGTTTTTAATAGCATCTTTTATCTGTGAAGAGAGACTCTCTGCTGCAAACTACAGATTTCAAAAAAATAATCAAGGAATCACATTTGGCTGACAGCTTGAAAGCTGAATTTCTTAGATGATTAGCGGTTATAATAAAACTCCAATCTATATGTTAAAGTGCCAGTTAACATTATTAAAAGATTTAAAATAGATATCAAAAAACTATCAATGAGGACGTGTTTTACTAATTAGTTCATACCTTAAGGCAAATCGTTCCCAACACCATATTCAGAAATCTCACCAAGGACTCATTCTGTTCCCTTCTGGCTCTTACTAATCATAAACATTATTTATATAGCTCAAAGTGCTTTACAAAAGAATAAAAATGAATATCTCTAGGAAAAATAATCTTTCTAAAAGCTTGAACAACTAATCCATTCAGTCAGAGCCATCTTTAGTTGTTTTGCATGGAGTAATGGACATCCACTAATATTTAACAGAAAGTCAGCCACACTGCGGACAAGGTAATGACATCTCATAGCTCTATGTTTTGACTAGCCACTTATAACCTGCCAAAAGTATTAGACCACAAAAGCAAAGGCATCAGTTACATTAAGTGAAGACAGATTTATTTCTATAGTGCTTTTTACAATGGAACATTGTCTCAAAGCAGCTTTACAATTTTACATTATCTTCTAATGTCTAGGGCCATTCCCAAATTGAGCAAGCCTAGGACAACAGTGGCAAGGAAAAACTACCTAAACGTTATAAGAAAGAAACGTTGGGAGATTAAGACTCAAAATGGGACCCAACTTCTTTGGGTGGCTTAGATGATAAATGTAATTAAACTAATGTATCTAGTCAAATATGTCTGTAGTAGTAGTTAAAAAAAAATAGAAAGTAAGTGAATAACAATGCTGAATAAAATAACACAAATATGCATGTTGGCACCATTTAATACAATAGCATAAACAAAATTTTCATTTCTCGTCCATGCCAGAGTACCATCCATTGTAGGGTTAAATAACTCGTGCAGCTTTGACCCTCTAAATTCTGTGTGTACCCCAGTACAACAAGTGGTCTAGAAACGTCATATATATTGCTTAGTGTGGTGCTATTACTGCAAGTCTACCACATCCAGGCCAACGAGCTTACAACTACTCGGACTGTACAATGCACTCTGTAAGCACGAGAGCATGAGCAGTGGAAAAAATCCTTTCCAGTAATGCAGTATTTTTTTTTGCAAACCGTTATGAGAATATCCAGGACAAACCACAAATGTTAAGCAACGGATAATGCTATCAAACTGTAATATAGCTGCACAGGCATATTCTAAAAAGGTCATGCCCTTCTTCTCATTATCTTGGACTCTGCAAGTAAGAAGGAACCCGTCTCTATCAGCAGGCAAAGAAGATTAGGGATGAGGATGAAGTGCGGAAAATGCTAAGGACGGCGAGTGAGTAAAATGGCTCTAGTAGCATTTCACGGTCATGGAGAGTGTGTGAGATGAAAAAAACACAACCTAATCAAAAGCCATTTGATCTGAGAAGAAGTGGAGCACGCGCGCATCGAGAAATAAAAGCAGGTGTGAAGAGGGGCCGAAATGAATCACAGGCTGCATTAAAAGGTATAGATTTGTTTACATGATGACATGTATTATGCAATAACACGGCGTGCTATGGGCATTTCAATGGCTTGTAGATGTGTATACGTTATAGAGTTATATAAAAAGTTTGGACACCCCATATTTACATCTTTAAAATAAAATAACTCACCAAGAAGGAGTTGGTGGAATCAAATGAAGCTTTTTATATGTTGTGAATGAATTGAGTTGATCCCATACTGTAGGCTGCATTAAAATATAGAGACAAAAGGATACGTTTGTTGGGGGGAAAAGTTTGGACACCCCTATTTACATCTTTAAAATAAAATAACTCACCAAGAAGGAGTTGTTGGAATCAAATGAAGCTTTATATGTGTGAATGAAATGATGACATATGTAGGTGATTACAATATTAGAGCAAAAGGATACGTTTATTGGGGAAAGCTGTACAATCAAAAAGAGGCTCTAGCACCCTGTTAGGCCACCTCTAGCCTGGATACAAGATGAGATACAGTTGGACATTGGAGGCATACAGGTTCAGTATGGTATCCTGTGGTACATTTGCCCACAGATGTTGCATCTGGGCCTTTAGATCCTTATCCTCATGATGAATGTCTGCTCTTAAACTTCCACCTCTGTTCGCGGATTCCTGGTAGGTGGTGGTATCGCATCAGGTCCCATAGTTATGAAGCAGAAGAGATATAGAATACATCTCAAACTGCTCCAACAAGCTTGACTTCAACCTGTCTGGACACCTCACCTGTCTCTCTCTCTCATTCTCTCTCATTTCTCAACCAAATTTTACACTCCATGCAACGACGTTTATTTAGCTGGCATATCTCAAACTGCCATCCACATGAATTCCAGGACCCAAAGTTTCCCAACAGATCATCAGTATCATTGGCTTGTCTTCTTCACCATGGTGCATCCTAGGGCCATCTCTACAGAAGGTCATTCAGGACATGAGACTCATTGGACCGAGTGACCTTCTTCCACTGCTCCAAAGGAAGAAATCACATGGTTAGCAATCTGTGTATTGTACCACTTGTGAGTGTACCTGGAATAAAAACTATTTAGCTGACAGTTCAGATCAGATGGAGTAATTTTGGGTGTCCAACACCTTGTCACTGGTTTGTGGTTTGCTCCTCCTCAAACCACTGCTGGTACCGCTGACTGGGAGCTCCCCAAATGTCTTGACATTTTATTGAGACCCTGACCCATCTGGCTCTTGTCAAAGTCACTCAGGTCTCTGACAGGAGCCAATTTTTCCTACATCCAAAACAATGGCTAGGAAAATCAACCGTTGTTTACCGGCTAATACAGCGTTTCTCAATCCTGGTACTGGCGCCCCACCGCTCTGCACGTTTTAGTGTTTTCCTTGCTCCCAACACACCTGATCCAATTACTAAGCTCATTAACAAGCCCATTACTGAGTGGGTGTGTTTAAACAGGACAAGCACTAAAATGTGCAGAGCAGGGCCAGGCTTGAGAAACACTGTTGTAATACATCCCAGACCTTGACATAAGGAGTTATAACAGGTTGATCCACTTTATTGTTATTTGATCTGTGAGTAGCCTTATGCTTTGGCTCAGCTGTATATTTCACTCTTTGCTTCATTTACCACATACTTGTCAAGGACACCTTTATCCAAGGGATCTACAGCTGAGACGGGATAAAATACAAAGATACTGAGATAGCAGAGAGATCTTCCTTAGGACCCATCTTTGGCTCTCTGGCAACTGGGGAATTTCAAGCTCAATATAGACTGTAGTCCATCTGTTTCTCTACATACTTTGTTCATCCCCTTTACTCTGTTCTCTAATGCTCAGGACCGGCACAGATCAGGTACTGTTTGGGTGGAGAAGCAACGTGGTGGTGGTGTGTTATTGTGTTTTGTGCTGGCATGAGTGGATCAGACATAGCAGAGCTCCTGGAGGTTTTAAACACCTCGGTCAACCAACCAAAAATGTCCAGCCACCAGTATTCTACACACTACAGTCTGTATTTGTAGAACTACAAAGTGCTTCTATATGGTGGGTGGAACAGATAAAATGGACAATGAGTATAGAAAAGTGATCGTTGAGTGTAAAATGGTTTCATAACAAAGATATGGTTTATTTGGTGGGGAAATTGTTTGGTTATCTGCCTTTCCAGACTGTTCATAGCAAAGACCCAAGTCTAATGGTATCTTTCATTTTTGTGCAAGGCAGGCAAGAAATCTATTATAGTAGAAAGCAGATGGTGGAAAGCTAGCAAGAGCTCATATATTTTTTGCTAAGTCAATGAATTGGCACAATACCAGCGCTTTCAATATGGTTCCATGCTGCACTGACTAAGATTCTGTAACACTCTCAATAAAGTTTGAGTTTCAAACCCAGGAAAACTATTTCTGTACCCTTATGTAAGGCCCTTAACTCTCAACAGTTCAGTTCAACAGTTCACTCTCAACTTGGACTCGATTCTGCCAGCCAAACTGCCAACCAAGTTAAATAAGGTATCTTTCACTTTGTCAAATTGTGTTATAATTCAGGAAAAGACAAAACTTAAATGCGTGATGTTTCTCAGAACACCTTAGCAGCAGTTCCTAGCACTCGATGCAAGAAAACTCAGAAATTACACCAGACCCCTCAGTAAAAAGATCTTGAAAGAAGCACGTCTTGAAACACAGGCAGAAACCACTCAGTCAGTGCTGCCATTCAGTGCACTCTCCCAAAATAAAGTCTCGAACCCCTCCATGGAAACATCTTCTCCCTAGAAAACAGCACTGAATATTGCTTGGTTTGTTTGTTTATCTCGAATCTGATTAAGTCCTTCTTTGGGGAGAGCTTGAGAGTTGCATAGAAATCAGTCAAGCTAACTCTCACTCTCAGAGGGAGCAATAACCTCCCGGAAAAAATCTCTTAGTATTCATGCAGAACACTGTCAACATGGTCAAATTAATACACATCCATAGTATTTAGCAGACGCCTTCATCCAGAGCAAACTTACAGGCATGCTAAGTGTGTGAAAGTTAAGGGTATTGCTCAAGGAACAACCTTGAACTCACAACATTCCAATTAGTAGTGCAGAGCCTCAACCACTGAGCCACAACTGTTCAGACAACATTTAGATGCTTGATTTCACCCTTAGCCAATTGCAAGCATCATACAAGACAGTTAAATATAGTTCATAGTCAATGGAAGACAGGCAGCTCAGTGGATTAAAACAGGGTTCGTCTGCATTCTCAAGCGATGCTTTCAAAATTTGCCCAGAACAAGGTAGAAGAGACACCATTGCTGACAGCCTTATGCTGAGCATGCAAAAGTTTTCCCCTTGTACCTTAGGGCGTTTTCACACTAGGAACGTTTCATCTGAAATGGCCCCAAAACCTCTGGGTCACACTTTCTTTTGATTATGTGAACACATCAAATTAACTCAGACCCCTCTAAATGACCCCAAAAATGGGCAGAACTGGTTCCACCTCCTGACAAGGTCTCAGTTCGGTTTGTTTGTGGTTCGTTTTGTGGTCCGCTTGATTTAGTTTTGTTCACAGTAGGTTTGCCGTACTGCGCTGTTTGCTGTTGTCCTGCACACAATATGGCTCTCCAGGTCTCATCAGTGTTGCTGGTTATATGAGTTCAGTATCAAGTAGAATCAGCACTTCTAAAAGCCTAAATGAGTTGTGCATTCGTTCGATCGCTGATGTTCGTTGTTTATACCACACGTTCTTCATTTCTCGATTTTGAAAAAATAACATTGAGTTATATCCTTCCTACCACTGCATTTTTGTCTGAGTCATTTATATAAATGACAGTTTTGTTAATAAAGGAAACAAGCAATAAACTAGTGATGTAAGTCTCGAGACTATAAATGAGCGGTCTCGGTCTCAAACTCAGTTGGACTTGGTCTCGCCTCGATCTGGGGAAAGGTGATCTCAGAAATTGTTGTCGAGACCATGCAGAGCCCAATTTGTCTGTCTGAGGTAATGTTAATTCTAAGTGAAAATTTTGCTATCGTTATTAAATACAATCCATTCAAACAGTGTACATCAGTCCTTCCTCTACATGCCTAAATAAAATCTACACTCAGATTGGCTAACAGGGAAAAAAACAAGTTACTGATCTTCTTACTCAGTATCCAATCAATGAACACATTTTATTTTGAACAGTCTGACGTTAAAACGTCATGTGCATTTTCGCCTGCTCGCTTTACCACGTCTGCAAAGTCTGGAATTATTATTATGTTTTCATATTTATTAATACAAACTGCATAGAATGGATGCTGGTGGCTATATTCAGTTGACTTTGTATAATGACTTTATATAGTAAGATGGCTTCCTGAAATATGCTGTATTTTAAAAAAAAAGAAAAACTTCCTAGGTTCTGCTTTCTATTCTGCTTCTTGAAGGCTTTCTATATGCTGATGAAACAACATTGAGCTTTTCCTCAGGGTCCCAGTAACAACAAAGGGACAAGCTAACAAGGTCTGTGCTGGACACTTTTCTGTGGACTTCATAAGTCAGGCTCTAACCGTGTTATTCTGTCAGTGGTGCATTGGTTTTTCCTTCGTGCCTCTGCACAAGACTCCTTCTGCCAAGAAGACCACTTGTTGTTGAGAGAAGTAGTATTTTAGCTTGTCTGCCCAGGGGAAATATTCTCAGAAAGCGTCCCTCAGTTGCCAATCTGCTTCTCAGAGGCTTTCTGGGTGCTGTTTTATACCTCATTGAGCCTTTCCACAGGGTTCCAGCAACAACAAAGAGGCAAGCAGAGTCAGAGAGCCAAAGACTGGAACGTGTCTGTGCTGCACAGATTCTGAGTATCTCACTACCTAAAGCTGGATGTTCATACGACAAGACATAACAAATGCTGTCACCAATCGCATCGCAAAAGAAACTGTGCCAATTCAAGCAGTTAAGAGAGATGGCTTCAAACAACTTTTGAGTACTGTAGCGTCGGCATGGAAGAAGAATATGCTTCAGGCATGGCAAATTTGCTCATAGCGCACTTTATACACAGCCTGTATAACACAGACCAAATTACTAGCCCTTATAAGGTGGTGCTTGAAAGTTTGTGAACCCTTTAGAATTTTCTGTATTTTTGCGTAAATATGACCTACATCATCATTAGATTTTCACACACGTCCTAAAAGTAGATAAAGAGAACCCAGTTAAACAAATGACATAAAAAAAAAATTATACTTGGTCATTTATTTATTGAGAAAAATGATGCAATATTACATATCAGTGAGTGATAAAAGTATGTGAACATCTGCTTTCAGTATCTGGTTTGACCCCCCTGGGCAGCAATAACTGCAAGTACACGTTTCCTGTAACTGTTGATCAGTCCTGCACACCGGCTTGGAGGAATTTTAGCCCATTCCTCCGTACAGAACAGCTTCAGCTCTGGGATGTTGGTGGGTTTCCTCTCTTTAACTGCTCGCTTCAGGTCCTTCCACAACATTTCGATTGGATTAAGATCAGGACTTTGTCTTGGCCATTCCAAAACATGAACTTTATTCTTCTTTAACCATTCTTTGGTAGAACAGCTTGTGTGCTTAGGGTTGTTGTCTTGCTGCATGACCCACCTTCCCTTGAGATTCAGTTCATGGACAGATGTCCTGATATTTTCCTTCAGAATTCTCTGATATAATTCAGAATTCATTGTTCCATCAATGATGGTAAGCTGTCCTGGCCCAGATGCAGCAAAACGGGCCCAACCTATGATACTACCACCACCATGTTTCAGAGATGGGATAAGGTTCTTATGCCGGAATGCAGTGCTTTCATTTTTCTCCAAACATAACGCTTTTCATTTAAATAGAACAAAGTTCTATTTTGGTCTTATCCGTCCACAAAACATTTTTCCAATAGCCTTCTGGCTTGTCCACGAGATCTTTAACAAACTGCAGACGAGCAGCAATGTTCTTTTTGGAGAGCAGTGGCTTTCCCCTTGCAACCCTGCCATGCACACCATTGTTGTTCAGTGTTCTTCTGATGGTGGACTCATGAACATTAACATAAGCCAATGTGAGAGAGGCCTTCAGTTGCTTAGATGTTGCACTGGGGTCCTTTGTGACCTCACCAACTATTACACGCCTTGCTCTTGGAGTGATCTTTGTTGTTCGACCACTCCTAGGGAGGGTAACGGTGGAGTCCAAGCTCTTTCGAGATGGTTTTGTAACCATTTCCAGCCTGATGTGCATCAACAACTCTTTCTCTGAAGTCCTCAGAAATCTCCTTTGTTCGTGCCATGATACATTCCCACAAACATGCGTTGTGAAGAGCAGGACTTCTTCTGACATTTTAGGTCATATTTATGCAGAAATATAGAAAATTCTAAAATGTTTACAAACTTTCAAGCACCACTGTACTAGTCAGTGTCATAGGTAAGCTAAGCTCACAGCTAAGCCCACTCAGGTCACTCATTTAATCAGCATACACCAAGAAGTCTACTCAATGCACTGAAATCATGCACTTGCAGTAATTATTGGCAGAATTGGCACATTACACACAAAAATAAAATAAACTAAACTAAACTAAACTAAATAAACTATATATTTAAAAAAAGACATACACAGAAACCAGACCACACAGACCTATAATTAAAATAAATAGACCATTAAAGTACGCACCTCCAGGGGAGTCAACGGCACTACAATATTATAAATCCAAGATATACACTGCAAAATTGTTGTCTAATTAATTATCGATAAAATAGCAGAAGATATTGAGATATAATTTTTTATCAAAATTACACACCCCTAGGTGAAAATGTCAGTCTGTGTATTTCTTGAAAGAAATTCTCCATAATATCTGCAAAACCTTTACTAAAGACATGTCTTATAATTTGAATAAGGCTCTCCATTGCTGAAGTCCTGCTGTCTATTTATATTACGTCTGCATCACACCCTCTAAATGCCCTGCCTTTATTACCTAAATTAGCCTGGTGTTGTCAGACAGCGCGTTTGTTGTTAATCAGTAACGACAAGGCGAACCTTTGGAAAGCTGCCGACAGTCGTGTCCTGCAAACGTAAAGGCTTCTCCGGGGCACTATCAATCGGAGCTTGTGTTCATAAATCAGTGAAGAGTTCTACATACAATACCCACACGCCAGGAGACGCAAGCAGCTCAGTTAAACAACAAAAAAGCGCTTTGTAATGATGTTAAACTTTCAAATCCAATAACAGATTCTAATTTATCACCCCTGCTAGGCAAGAGCTTCGGTGAGCTTCGCTCAACTGGGTTGATTGGTAAAAATGCAAATATACTCAAGAGTTCTGTAATATTCAGACAATAAGAAACCGGCTCACAGATAGCAAGTCTTAAAGGTCAGGATGCTTCAAGAATAGGTTCTATGTTTAGTCATCAATAGTTGCTATTGACATGACATTTTCCATTTCTCAGCGCTATATTATATTGAAGGTGTTCAGCGAGGTTTTAGGCCAGAATCAGATCTGTACTTTTTCTTCAGTGGATCAACTTTGGGGGTATGATTATGTGTTGATACTGCATTGATCCAGCTCACTATCCTATGAAATAGATAACTTGATGGATTATGTAGATGGAATTACCTCATAAATGCTAACTACAGCAATTTTCATGAACTTGCTTACAAATATTTGATTGTTGATGCAACTTCCAAGTCCAGAGCCTTAACCAATGAGGGTGTACTCAAACTATGCCCGGTTGCCTTGTACCGTCACAGAGCATGGTTGCCCCCCTTTTCCCTCCCCTGCTGGTCTGTGCTCACATTGTGCTTAAACGTTCTGGGCCTGAGCAAGCTTATGTCATCACTATGCTACTTTTTGTGGTGGAGAAAGGTGCACTTGAACAGCACAATATACTTTATGGTTGTACTTAGTGGCTTTTTTGGAGTCATTTTGGGTGCGCTGATTAAATCCTAGCTCCTTTGGCACCCGTGTGTTACAGCTATAGAGCAAAACCATGGTAAAAGCTAGGCACTGACTCCAGACATGTCCTGGATCTCCCCTCATCTGCTTCACCTATCTCTGTTTGTTGGCCCATACCTTGGATTCGTTTCTTATTCCCTTGGTAACTCTGACAATATTATTGTCCCCTGCTTATGGACTACGACCTTCACATTCACAAAACCTTTCTACATTTACAGCATTTAGCAAAAGCCCTATTCAACTTATAAATAAGACAAGCAGTTCAAGGTTAAATTAAGTGCTTATGGACCCAGCTTGGCGGTGCCACAATTTGAACTCCCAACCTTTCAATTAGTGTTCCAGAGCTGTAAACACTGAGCTACACTTGTCCTTCACACCTTCTGTCCTACCACATCCTAGCTCCTCTTGGTAAAGCGAGACCAAGCCAGAGGCTAGTCACTGACTTTGTGAGGCAAAATAATTGTTGAAACAGTGTGGGAGATTCCAGCACAGCTCTGCAACTGTGTAGTCAGCAAGACTCAAACAAGCACAGCAGAGTGCTAGGGTAAATGTCAGCCAGTTTGGCAGGGACAAATCTGGCCTGCATGCATTGTAACATTGTAATGCTGAAAGCGGAGGGAGACTATGAATGTCCTTTGCGGTGGGAAAACTAAAAGTGGTTCAAATATACAACTGGGAACTCCAGAAACTACGTTTTAGCAGCCAAAATAAAGGACAGCATAATACAACTTGCAAAATTGCTGACAAGCTCTTCCAATAACATACTTATACTCATTGACCAAAAAATTATGCACCCAGATAAAAATGTCAGATTGCTGCCTTCATTTGCAGTGGTGTCATGAATGAGAAACCTGGACTGCTAAGGACTGGAACTGTATTGGCTTTAACGACTAATCCAGGTTCTGTTTGAGATCTGACGTTGGTCAGCTTCCAGTATGGTGTTCCTCAGTATGGAATCCTGCCTTTGCTGTGGATTGACACGCTGCCCCAACTGCTGGTGTGATGACCTGATTTACTACAATTTGTAGCGAGGATCATGGTACGGTTTGTAGTTACAAATACAGTGCTGTGCAAAATCTTAGGCCAGAATTGGATTAGACATAGCATTGTTTTGGCAAAGGTATAATGATCATATATAGTTATTTCTCAGTCTCTTTATTAGCATACAACCAGAAATTGTATGCAGTATTAAAAACTCTGAAAAACAGCTTCCACAGGCTGCAGTGGCAAGTATTTATTGTAGATTAACACTTGAGCAATAGCAGCATCTGGCAGCTTCATGAAGATGCCAAATTGACCCTTCTACAGTCCAAAGAAGCTTGATCAGGAATGGTCTTTTCAGAAGGGTAGCCTGCTAAATGATGTAAATGGAACAAGATGAAAAGGCTAAGATGTGCTAAAGCACGCAAAGATTGGAATGAAGATCAGCAGTTAAGAGGATTATGGAGAGACGAATCCAAATTTGAAATTTTTGGGTCCACAATATGTTATATATGGTCATTATACCATTGCTAAAACAACAAATCTAATGGTGGTCTAAGACTTTTGAACAGTACTGTATTCAGCTACTTATAAATGATTAGAAACAGTTAAACCATTTGTCCTAGCTGACTGAGACCCACTGTCGTCGTACAAGCCAATGCTCTGTAGCTTCTCCTCACAGATACTCTGTAGGGGAATTTTTTTTTCAGCTTTACTCAGCTCTTGTGAAACTAATTTTTGGTAACACTAATTTTGCTTTTCTGTCCATTTATAGGGGTGGGATTTGCTCCTTTGCTAATTTGGACAGGTCTCTGGAATATCTGTGCCATATCTGTTCACCAGCTGTTAACTGAAGATTGGATTTAATTATTGCCTCATCATCAGAGAGCTCCTTGATTGGGGTTATCATCAGAATATTCTCTGATGACATGAGAGAAATAATGGCAAAGTCAAAACCACAATCAGTTTATGAAAAATACGAGACGTGTTTTCTCTCCCTTGAAGAGTTTGACGGATCGTAATAAGAAAACCGCCACACGCTTGTTTTCCAGGAGGCCAACCGAAATGATGGCAATGACTATTAAGGAAATTACTCCAGCTCCTGTGTGGCATATTTGTGATAAGCTCGGCTTCGTGTTTATTTCCTGTCTCTGCTCAGATTATTTTGCCTGAAGCACACGCACTGGATTTCCTGCCATGGCTCTGGTCGGGCTCTGTATGAATCTTTAATGCTGGATGTTAATGCCTGTTTTCAGTATGGCCCAAGGTCCAATTTCACCTAGACAAAAGGTTAAACGCCATCTCTAACCGTGTGAATCCTGAGACCAAAATGCTTGACAAGATCATGAATGAGCCGTGCTCAGTCTATTTAAGTAGATGCGATGAAGATAAACTGTGCCTGGATCAACAATCATTTAGAAAAACAAAACAGAATGACATGGAGTCTACTACTGCACCAAAAATTATTAGATATAAATATCAGTAGGCAAAATAGTAAAAAGTAATAGAAACATAATAATAGTGACAAAAATAAATAATATGAGTCGACTGCTGGAAACAGTGGTTCCTGAAGACTTGGGTTTGAACCCTGGGCTGGTCTTGGTCTCTGTCTCTTTCTTTGACTTTTTATTTTACTTATTTATTCATTTTTTACTTTGTCTCCAAAAAACATTAAATCAATGAAGACTTTCAAAAGTCAAACTACCGTATTTTTCGGACTATAAGGCGCACTTCTTAAATCCTTTAACTTTCTCAAGAATCGACAGTGCGCCTTCTTAAAAATGCGGTGCGTCTAATGTATGAATTAATTATGGTTATGCCCTCTGACGTAGAACCGATTGTAGATGGTACACGGCGCTCATAAATCTGTCAAAATGTTTTAGCATGGCCTTGGTAAGTTACGAAGCTTACGGCCACCGTAGTGCGCAGCATCGCGGAGTAATACGGTATGTGCTTCAGCATTAGGGTACGTGCATTCATTCATTCATTCATTTTCGAAGCGGATTTCAAACACAACGCTATCAGTCACGCAGTACAACACGGACATAGAGCAGCTGTGAGAGAATTCAACATTAACGAATCAATGGTACGGAAGTGGAGGAAGCAAGAAGACGCCCTGCGCCAGGTAAAGACCAAACTGAATTTCCGACGGAACTTAAGAGTTTTGTTTCATTTAATGCGCCTTATAACCCGGTGCGCTTTATTATGAAAATATACCCGTTAGCAGCCGATCGTTGATATCGTGTCTTATAATCTGGTGCTCTGAAAAATACGGTAATTCTCTTTTATTCCTTTCAAGTCCATATTTTTGTCTTTCAAAACAATATTTTGGTTCTTAAGACCTTTACACACCAAACGTGACGTGAAAAAAGTGACGCAAAAATAGTGAAATATTCAAAAAAAAATTTGTTACCAAACTATGCATATCGGACGGGTTGCAATTTTTGTTTGCACATTTGTTTGTTTTTTGGTTCTATTTTTTTTACTCAGCAATAAAAACAGACAAGACAAACAAACTGTCTCGTTCAAATGATGAAGACATCCTGTGGCTGCTCACATAAAAATGCAAACTCCAATATTAGGTACATTCAACATTGGAAAAAGAAAGGAGCACCATCTCATACAAAAACTGAAACTTTTTTTACTTTTGTTTTTTTAGAGTGAACACCATCACTGGATTTAGGAGGTCTGTCCAATCACACATCATGTTTTTATTCAAATATAATTTATTATTCATAATAACTGAATAATTAATTATTATTATTTTTATTAACGTCGTCCCAAACCTAATATTTCATAAGCAAGTAAAATGAGAGGGAACAACAGAGAGCAAAGGAACGTAAATATGAAAAATACAATGTTTTTACCGAAATCTAGTTCCAAGTATGAAAAAGGTGCCAGTGGAGAGGCATGCTGAAAATACAGGCACTGCTTCATAATGTGCAGAAGTGACGGTGATTGGTCAGTGAGTTTTTGTTGTTGGTGAAAGCTGGCAAAAGGAACGCGAGACGAGGGACGGTGTGTAGAGGCACGACTGGTAGGGAACGCGTTGGTGGCATAACATCAATAATCCGCAGTGACGGTGAAGTGAGTGCGGGTTAAATAGAGTGCGGGTGTGATGAAGAAATGAGGAACAGGTGCGTGTGATGTGACGTGCGCAGGTGACGCTGGCGTGGTGGCCAGCGAGCGTGACACATATTTAATGCATGCTTTAGCTATTGTTTTAAATACAACTGTTTACTGGCTAAAAATTGATATAGATGCATAAATTTATAGTAAATATATACAGCAAACAAAAAAAAATAAATGCTCTAGAGTTATTTAATTCTAAAATTCAGGAAGGAGCAGAAGGATGCAGTGTTCAGGAGTTTCTTAACAGTGATGCGTAGAATTCGGTTTTGCTGAGGCAACTTTCAGTTGGATAGCTTCAGTTCAACTGAGCAACAAATTAAGCAAATGAACGTGATCTAGCTATAAAACAAATTTATATTATCATTAAATACCCTTAATAACCATATGATGTTATAGCCACACCCCCTAAGCAGGTCTGGTCCACCTTCTCATAATCTCCAATCATTGCACACTGGCCTCGACAACGTTGTTAAACATTTCCAGAAAATTTTCTTAAACAAATTCTCTAATAACCCAAAGAGCAATAGACCTTTCCGCTCCATTCGTTCCACGTATTACAATCGTATATGAATATTGTATCTGAAGCAGACAAATGGGCATGACAAACATCATTCAGCCCAGCGCTAAGATCTAATAAATCACCTTGCGTTTGTTTGCACACTTGATAATGAATAGCACTGTAGCATAATGATTGCTGCATTTGTAAAGTAAATTACCAGCACAACAACAACACGGCCATTAGTGCAGGCTGGCTGGCTGGCTCTCTCCAAACTAAGAAGTGCATTCTGGGAAATCAGAAGAAATGAATTTGATGTGCTCGATGATTAATGTTTTGGAATGTTATGAAGAAAGAGATTTCCTGATTTTGAGGACTTGTCGTTTCATATTTGGTCAGCAACTGCAGAAGTCACTAACGCACACGAACACACACACGTTATGCGTTACAGTACACCTTATGCACCCTTCTCAGTCCCCTGCTCTCTTCTGAAATACCTGCTTACATCCTAAATATACTCACTGGCAAAAAAATAAAGCACTCAGATAGAAATGTCAGATTGCTGCAAATCTCGGCATGCAGTTCAGTCTCAGACAGATATGTAAATGATTACAGGTGTGGTCTGATTAGACACTGGGTCTTGCCACAACAGGGCATAAAATTACTTCCCCTGCATTCCCTATAAAAAACCTCTCAGAGGCTACCTTTGGGTAGTGTACCTCTTGGAGAGAGATTGTTAACTGCTAGACATGCCTCTACCATGCACTCGAAAACATTTTGCCCATTCAGATTTATCGCCAATCATGCATCTATGGGACTGAATGAGAAGCCACCTTTGGGAACCTACGAGTGTGCAGAATCTACAGGCCCACCTGCAACATCTGTGGGCAAATGTGTCATAGAGACATATCTAGCAGCCTACAATCTCTCACCAAGAGGTACACTACCCAAAGGTAGCCTCTGAGAGCCTTTTTAGGGAAGTAGGGGAGCATTTTTACGCACTCTTGTAACAAAACCCAGTGTCTAATCAAACCACACCTCTAATCATTTACATATAAATTTACATTTACAGCATTTAGCAGACGCCCTTATCCAGAGCGACTTACAACTGATACACTCTTACAATCCAAGCAATTGTGGGTTAAGGGTCTTGCTCAAGGACCCAACAGTGGCAGCTTGGCAGAGGTGGGATTTGAACCCTGGACCTTCTGGTCCATAGTCCATTACCTTACCCGCTAGGCTACCACAGTCCCATAAGAGACATAAGAGACATAACTGCATCCAGGATTTTACAGCCATCAGGCATTTCTATCTGAGTACAGTACTTACTATCTCACCAGATACACATGTATAAAGACAGGAACAATACCAACATCTACAAAGTTCTAACAGTGAGTCATTAGAAAGGATCTCAGGGGGTCGTCAACCTTTGTGCCAGTCCAGTGGAGCATCACAAGCATACAGCAAGAGAAAATAAGAGAACAATGGAAAGAAAACCATCTTTAGCACCACTATGACCGCATGGAAATGAATCCCTGATGTCAAAATCTAATAAAAAGCCTTTACAGAAGGGAGAAGGCAACAGCAGCACAGAATGAACAGCTCCATAAAAATACACATGGTTTTGAAACAACCAGAAAGGGATTCCAAAATTTATTTAGAATATATTAAAGTTGCAAAAATAAATAAAATGCAATCCTGAATAGAACAATCATGAAAGTGCTGCTCATTAAGAGCTGAGCTTCAATGAACATTCTTTTTATTAATTTTCAAAACAGCTTGCATTTAATATACAGCGCTTAGCACAAGAAAGAAGGGAAGCTCATTTGAAAATAATATGAGTACGCCTCCGTCTGTCCAAATTGATTTATTACCTCTGGGGTTGGCTTGTATATTGGCTGGTGAATGAACCATTTGATACTTAGAAGGGCAATTAGTGGTGCTTTCTTCGGAGACCACATATTCTCCAGTCAATCAAGAGCGGCATGAGCTAATGAGTTAGTGAGAAAGCAGTAGCTGCACTAGGATCCATTATATAGGTGAAGGAGAGGCCTGGAAAAGAGCAACAGGCAAAAGAAAGATAATGCCAGATGATCCGTCGTGAAATTGAAACTAAGTACAGTGGGGCAAAAAAATATTTAGTCGGCCACTGATTGTGCAAGTTCTCCTGCTTACAAAGATGTGAGAGGTCTGTAATTTTCATCATAGGTACACTTCAATTATGAGAGACAAAAAAAGTCTACCATTTTCTTCCAGTTGTCCTTCGACAGATCTTTGGTCTTGGCCATGGTTGAGTTTGGAGTCTAATACAGGTAACAAGTGGAGGACAGAAGAGCTTCTTCAAGAAGAAGTTACAGGTCTGTGAGAGCCAGAAATCTTGCTTGTTTGTGGGTGACCTAATACTTATTTTCCACCATGATTTACAATTAAATTATTTAAAAATCCAACAATGTGATTTCCTGGATTTTTTTTTTCTCATTTTGTCTCTCATAGTTGAAGTGTACCTATGATGAAAATTACAGACCTCTCTCAACTTTCTAAGTACTTGCACAATCAGTGGCTGACTAAATACTTTTTTGCCCCACTGTATTTCCATCACACATTTTCTTTACTATACGTTACCATCACATTTCATTAGTACAGGTAAGCACAGTTTAAAGACCAACATCCGTTCACTGTAATGACCGAGGTCTTACAAATGTTAATAAATTATGAAAGGAAAGAAAAATCTTGTCTTTTAGCTCTGGATGTTGCGGCCCCTGTAAACAGCTGGTCACCGCAACAGGTATTTTCTATAATTATTGTGAATTTACATAAATGAAAAATGCAGTGGCCTTAGGGATGCTGTGTAGATGGTAGATTTCCACTGCTGTTTTCAGCCGTATCTCTGATACATTTAACGATCATGCAGTTTTCTTTTGCAAATACAATTTATATTTACATTACAGCAGCATAAAAAAACTATATTACTATGGTAATGTCCGATCGGTGTCCATTTTGGTCAACGACCTGTTTGACAGAATGTAAGGCGGCTGTCCCACGGCGCATACCTGTATATATTATCCCAGTGAAATTGTTCTGGATTTAATATATTACTTTTCTAATTTTTCAGAATTACTACAAAACTTTAGACCTTAATATTCAGCCTCTTTTAATCTTAGAGGGTTTCACATGTTACTAAATACATCTATGTTTTATTGCTCTTCCAACAGCTTAAGTGCTAAGCTCTGCTCAAATCAGTCATGTAAGGTTTCTCCAGACTCCCAGAGCTGTAAAAAGTATTACAGTGACACAGATCTGTCATAAAACTTCAGACACAAACTTGATACAAAGTGTTTAATTCCAGAGGGAAACGTTCCTACCACAAAAGGTCTAAAATATACTTGTTTCTTATTCATCTTTTGTACCTCAGCTTATTCATCTTTTGCTCCCCAGTCCAAAAGTTTCCTCAAGTGGGGTTTTCCAGGTTGTCTTCAACTTCTCAAAAATATGCCAGAATGTGGACTGTGTTTTCAAATTGAAAGCAGCTCTGAACGTGTAAGGATGTGTGAGTGTGAAGCTACATAATGGACTGTTCCCTGGTCCAGGGTGTACTCCCACTGAAGAACAACGAATAATAATATTAATAGGGTTGGCATTCAGTGGTGTATAACAAAAAGCAAAGCAAAGCATCCCAATTTACCAACCCTCATCCTACTCAGGGTCATGGGGCAGGGTCTGGAGCCTAATCCAGGTTTCACTGGGTACAGGCAGATACACACCATGGACAAGGGACCAGTCCATTGCAGCGTTTCTAAAACATACTACCTGACCTTCACAATATTGAAGTTGTGTCTATGTATCACAATTATTTGGCCAAAAAAGACTAACAATAAATTTTAAGATACATAATATTATAGTATTGCATTAGATACGTGTTGTAATCTTAAACTCAACAATAATGAATAATTAAAGATGCCACAACAGTAGGCATGCATCATGATGCATCATAATTAAAAAATATAACAATACTAGTAGTATAATTATGGTCGAGTTGGACGATGCCTTCGTTTATTACACCATCTAGTGCAACTCAAGAGGGCGCCATTGTACATCATGCTCACAGGAGCATATCCTGTTCTCAGTGAGACTCTTAATTTCTTTTATTTGCAGAGGACTAAAGATTATTTAAAGAAAAGTACACATTATTTTGAATTGTTATTCTTTAGAAATAAAAAAGGAATGTTTTCATTCGGCTATTTAAGATATGAAGTTACAATATAGAACATTTTGTTTACAGTGTTAAATGTCTGGTTGCTAGTAATTTACATTTACATTTACAGCATTTAGCAGACGCCCTTATCCAGAGCGACTTACAAATGGTACAGTTTTACAATCCAAGCAGTTGTGGGTTAAAGGTCTTGCTCAAGGACCCAACAGTGACAGCTTGGCAGAGGTGGGATTTGAACCCTGGACCTTCTGGTCCAGAGTCCAGTGCTTTAACCACTAGGCTACCACAGTAATTTATTTAATTGCAGGAGACAGGTTTTTTGTTTATAAACGTCTTTAAGAAAATGTGCATCATTTTGCAGTGTTTACACTTCAGAAATAAACAGTAATGTCTTTTATGAAATGTAAAATCAATGAGAGTGAGAAAATCGAATCGTGATCTCAGTATCGTGAATCGAATACAAACAGGTTTAAGTAAGCACAAACATAATGTAGTCTAGGACAATGCAGACTCAGTGGTTAAATCTCTGAACTACAACCCCTGGCAAAAAGTATGGAATCACCAGTCTTGGATGAGCACTCAATCAGACATTTCATTCTGTAAAACAAACTCAGATCAAAAACATGATACAATAATAAGGTCATTCCAAAGTGCAACTTGTTGGCTTTCAGGAACACTCAAAGAAATAAGAGAAAACATTGTGGAAGTCAGTGAATGTTACTTTTATTGACCAAGCACAGGGAAAAAAATATGGAATCACTCAATTCTGAGGAAAAAAGTATGGAATCACTCAAATTGGAGGTAGAAAATAAGGACACACCCAGTCAATTTCCTTTCCCTAAATGGACACCTGCCTCAGAGCAGATCTGCTCGTTAGTCTGCAATTAAAAACACCTGAAGTCATGACACCTTGGAGGGCTGCCGGACGAAGTGGAGTGGCAAGAACCATGGCTCCAACAAGAGAAATGTCTCTTGAAACAAAAGAGAGGATTGTGAAACGTCTTGAAGAAGGTAACTCTTCACGCATGGTTGCTAAAGATGTGGGCTGTTCACAGTCAGCTGTATCCAAGATATGGACCAAATACAAACAGCATGGAATGGCTGTTAAAGCCAAGCGTACTGGTAGACCAAGAAAGACATCAAAGCGTCAAGACAAACAACTTAAGGTCATTTGTCTTGAAAACCGAAAAAGTACAACTACAGAGATGAAGCATAAATGGGAGGAAGCTGGAGCCAATGTATGTGACTGAACCATTAGAAATCGGCTAAAGGAAATGGGATTTCAATACAGGAAAGCTAAAAGAAAACCATCATTGACACCTAAACATAAAAGAACAAGACTGCAATGGGCTAAGGAGAGGCAATCATGGACTGTGGATGACTGGATGAAAGTTATCTTCAGTGATGAGTCAAGAATCTGCATTGGACAAGGTGATGATGCTGGAACTTTTGTTTGGTGCCGTTCCAGTGAGATTTTAATGAAGAGGCCTGCCTGAGAAAACAACCAAATTTCCACAGTCCTTGATGATATGGGGCTGCATGTCAGGCAACGGCACTGGGGAGATGACTGTGGTTAATTCTTCTATCAATGTATAAAGTTTACATTGAGAATTTTGGACAGTTTTTTTCTCATCCCTTCAGTTGAACAGATGTTTGGAGGTGATGAAATAATTTCCAAGATGACAATGCATCGTGCCATAGGGCAAGAACAGTGAAGGCATTCCTTGGCGAAAGACACATTCAGTCGATGTCATGGCCTGCAAATAGTCAAATCTCAACCCAATTGAAAAAAACCTGTGGTGGAAATTGAAAAAAATGGTCCACAAGAAATCTCCGACCTGCAAAGCTGATCTGGCAACTGCTATCAAAGAGAGCTGGCACCAAATTGATGCAGAATACTGTTTGTCACTCATCAAGTCCATGCCTCAGAGACTGAAAGCCGTTATAAAAGCCAAAGGTGGTTTGATTCCATACTTTTTTCCTCAGAATTGAGTGATTCCATATTTTTTTCCCTGTGCTTGGTCAATAAAAGTAACATTCACTGACTTCCACAATGTTTTCTCTTCATTTCTTTGAGTGTTCCTGAAAGCCAACAAGTTGCACTTTGGAATGACTTTATTATTGTATCATGTTTTTGATCTGAGTTTGTTTTACAGAATGAAATGTCTGAATGAGTGCTCATCCAAGACTGGTGATTCCATACTTTTTGCCAGGGGTTGTACTAACTGAAATGTTATCTTTAAATCCCAGTCCTGCCACATTTGGACCTCTGAGCAAGGCCCTTAACCCTTAACTCCTTGTTTCTACTGAAAGCTGCTCTGAGGAATAGCATATGCTGTAGATATAAACTCCAGATCTATCTATGACCAGCTGGATCTTTGCATCCAGTTGCCTTTTAATTCAGTCATTCATGTAGTCTTAAAACAACACATGTTGTATATGTACTGAACCACATACTTGGACACCGAATGCTCATTGGCTTTCAACCTGACAATTCACACTGACCTGTAAACACAGCGCTCAGTCAGCCCGGCCAATTAATCAATGCTGTTGGCCTGCTCCAGTTGCCATGACAAAGCTGAAGCATTCTCCATCATCACTATTCCAGACACACTCGCCAATTATTCAATCGGGTCTCTGCGTCTCCCGTCGATATTTCCAGGCACCGAGTCGGATTTGAAATTTTGTCTCCTACTCGTTCAAAGCAGCACGAGGACCAGCATTGCTATGCACGGAATAGCAGAGCGCCTGGATAATTAGAGTGGACATCCATGTCAGGCAGAGGGCTGTGTCTCCCATTAGCAGGTGAACAGCACCGGGTTCGAGTGCAGGAGAAGGCATAATGAAACTATAAGAGGGTGAGGGCTAATGATAAGAAGGTGAGACCCTTCATGCTGCATCCTCGTTTAGCACGAGATCATGACAACTTTTGCTCTGCTGCATTAATAAATAAATAACCCGCTAGCCCACTATCATGGAGTTTCAGGGGTGCCTTAAGGAGGGAAATCCAACGGAGGTTAATCTGGCTACCAACCAATAAAGGCACTGGGATAGATACACGGAGTGTAGCGTGTTTCTCCATGCAGAACCCCCATAAAAGTCTGCCAGCTGTCAAAAAAGTAGGGCACTTGGTGGAGATGGAGGAGAACTGTGGAACTGGGCAGGACCAAATTGGCAAGCAAAAAGAGGAAAGTATTCCCAATAAAAAACATTTATATCTGAATGCTCAATAACTAAAAAAAACATAGACAGTAAGTACCATGGCAATAACGGCTCTAAAAAGCATTAAATACTAGAGATGAGTCCTGCAATTATTATTATTATTTCATATTGCCACATTTATACAAGGAGCAAATGGAAAAAAGACTAGAACTAATCCAAATATTTGATTTGACTGAATACTTGACATAAACACTGGGCTTAAAAATGACTTCTATGGCAAGGTTTTGTAAAAACCACACATTGTCGAGGAGTTTGGCTGGAGTCACCAGCTACCAGTGTGGATACTGTACAATAAATCATCACCACAGGTGCATAACTACACTCTGAATACAAAACTATTGGAAAACTATCGTTAGTCAGAGACAAATATTGAAAAACAGTGGCCTCTGTGTAAATACACTGCAGAACTACATGAAGTTTTTTGTCATATCACCTTCCTGTACCACCACAGGAGATACAGCTCCTGGTGACAGGGCCCATCAGTCACGGAAACGAATGGTCCTGCTGTTTGAGTCCTGTCATCTCCAAGATTTGTACCTTCCTCAGCTATTTCCTGCAGTCGAGCTAAAGGACATCCCAAGGACTAAGTGATTAAACCGGACCCCCAGTAATGTCTCGTTAAAGCTAAAACAGGTTGATTTCTCACCTCATTAAACTTCCTGTTTATTGGCGGCAGACTTCTCACGGTCCTGATGTATTTATATTCACAGCTAAAAAGGAAACCCCATTAAGTTTGACATTCTGAAGAAATTCCAAACATCAATCAGGCATCATCAGGTTCAGCTCGGTGTAAAATCAGCATTTCCCTGTAAGTGGCTTCTTAGTCCTGCTTGTAGAATGAGGAGGTGAAGAGGATGACAGCTAAGGAGTGGCTCTCTTAGAGGACTGTATACGGGAATGGTGTATCTCTGCTCATGCCACTTTCTCCCTCATTTTCTCCTTCTGGCAGAACGATTTCTCCCCTGAGCTCTGCATAAACACCATTACCTGACAGCAAGAAGATGGGGATGAAAATAAAAGCTGGAATTCCACCATCCACTGTGCAAACCCTACTAAAAAGCAAGGATGCTGGTCAGGTGATGGTTTAGCTGGTTGAGCTTGAACTGACTTGTTGGCTTTGCTGGTAAAGCTGGTTGACCAGCACATCCTGGTCCAAAATCCAAAACACAACATATGCTGGTCTTTCCTGAGCAAGGAACTCTTCCCAAGCTGTTTAAGACAGTCTTTTAAAAGCCATAATTGTAATTTTAAGTGTAACATACTATGTGAACTCTACTTAATAATAATAATAATAAAATTTATGAGTGTCTTTCAGGACACTCAAGGGCACTTTACAAATCAGAGATGAATAACATGAAACATAATAATTGCAAAACTGACAGGACATGACACAATGTAATAAAAAATAACACAAACATTGTGGCATACCCTATAAAAAACATTAAAACTCAAATAAAAAAGAACACAGGTCATTCTACCAAAGACTGGTTGAAGAGGAATAAAATTCATGTTCTGGAATGGCCAAAAGTCAGCATCCTGACCTTCTCTGGAAAGATCACAAGCAAGCAGTTCATCAGGGGGTTCTGGGGGCAGCGCAGGTCTTTGCCCCTGAGACCACAAGTTTGCCCCCTCATGGCCCCCCTAAACGAGATAATTAATTAATTAGTTGGCCCCTCTAACATCACCACTGGCTCTAGCCTGGCCTTCCCACTTCAAATTCTTCTAGAACCTGCATTGCCAATTACAAAATTGTTGTCTTAGTTGTTTAAGTGGGTTCTCTTTATCTACTTTAGTGCTTGTGTGAAAATCTCATGATGTTTTAGCGTGGCTTCAGTAATTCCTTCAATTGTATAACAGTGTGAGTGATGTCAAACTGTGCAGCAAGTATACTCCTTGCTGAGTGATTATAAGCAAATTGTGGACTCACTTAAACAATTAACACACTAATTCTACTACCTGGCAGTGCCTGGTGTTGAGAATAGTTTGGAGAGGCTAAGCCAGTCTCCGATGACATGGTGTGTACCAAAGCTTAGTGCTGCTCCGGTCACATACTGCGTCTGTTTACTGATTTGACTGCAGAGGTTTGCAGTGATGTCCCAAATGTAGTGGAACAGATGAAGGCAACGGATATGACAAGCTACATGAATTGAGCTAAAAGACTGTGATAAGCAGTGCAATAATGAGTGTGACATTTATTTCAGAAATTGCAAGGAGTCTCAAAGAATGAATGCCAAAGCAATTTGAAACCACAAGGAAGATAAAATCGCACAGAAACTTTGTGAAGCAGCATCACCAGCAATGAACACCTACAGCTTGATTTGAGCCAAATTTGAGTAATAACTTCATATACAATTAATTTCCTCGCTTGTAAACGCTTAAGTCTAGACTCGCATCTCGGCATGATCTCATCGCCTCGAGAATAAACAACCACAACTTGCTCCTGGGAGATCATCGCACATGTACTATCAGCAATTGGTGATACCATCAGCAGCCACCTGGCTACAAATCCAGGTTCACTCTCGTGAGCCACTGCGGCCTCTCAACTGGATTCCTGTAGCAGATTTAAGACATTGATGCTTGTCTACAGGTCCAAATCTGGACCTGCTCCAGCTTAACTGAAGACATTAATTAGGCTCCGCTCTGCATCTGTACCCTTCAAGCCTCAAGCACAAATTAACTTGATGCCTCCCTCAAGCACCAGGTGGTAAAATGAAGATTTGGCTTCAAGTATTCAAACAAACCCTCAACAGGATACAGCACTGAGCCTATATGGCAACTAAGTATTTGGATGGTGCACCAGAAGAAATCCTTTTCTTTCAAGTCTCCATAAATGTCGGTGCCTAGTAGTGTTGTAGTCTAGAGCGCCAGAGCCGAGTCCGAGTCAAGACCAAGATTTTTACTAGTCAAGCCCAAGTCAAGATCGGGAGTGGCCAAGATTGAGCCCAGATTAAGATTTTTTTATTCATTTTACAACAAGAAGGAAATTTTAAAATAAATTTAACTTGAAAGACAACAACCAGGTCTACAGAACAAGCCTAAAAGAAGTTCAGACTAAGAATAAGCCGACGCGATGTTTGATTGTGCTAGCTGCTTCCATGAAAGCTCTACACTCTACTACACACACTACTATCGGGTTGCTATGCATGCACACACTGAGAAAACCAATTGAAATCAGAGTAAGGAAAATACATGTCCTGAGAAATCAAACTACTGAGTTCAAATCCAGCCCTTGGATTTCTTAATGTGATTTCTGAAGGTCCAGGGTTCAAGTCCCAGCACTGCCAAGCTGTGCACGGACCTTAACCTACCACTGCTGAAAATGAACCTTATAAACGCCACACTGAGTCCGATTGCATTAAAATCAAGTTGACCAATCAGAGCTCAGTTGTCAGGCAGAACAGCTCATCCTGCTAGTAGCAGGGCACAAGAGCTTACATGACAAGCAACATGCTGATTATAAAAATATGGATGTTAAAGAAAGGATCTATTGGAATATAGCTGAAAGGCTGGAGAATGATGGTGATAAACCTCACAGGAACCATTTCCTTGTTTATCTAGTGCATTATAGTCTGTTCATGCCCACAAAAAACACAAACTAGAGCTTCCTGTGCTAATCTTTGCTCGTGTCTTTGTGTTTTTTTTTTTGTTTTTTTTAAGTTGACGTTGTGAAACGTCAGAGAAATCTTCGTGACACATTAAGAGAAGGGAAATAAAAGCAAAAGCGGACAGGGAGTATTCGGAGCGTTTAGACAAAAAAAAAGCAGGGCGCATTTGGTGTGGAGGTACCACTTAAAAATCGCATCCGTTTTTTTCATGAGTAAAAATCGGACTCATTGCGAAAAGGACTTCATACTGTATCACTTATAAAGCACTCTGGATAAGGTCGCCTGCTAATGCTCTAAATGTGAATGTCTTGGGTGTAGCCTGTAGTCTGTTTTATGGACTAGAGAAATCTTGTAGGTCACATTCACTTGTTCGACCTGGAACACTTGAGCAAAGTGGTTTGAGGGTCCAGCCCTCGAATGGTACAAAACGTGGTACAGCCACATTTTTCGATGTTTGACAGGTGCTTTGAAATTCGTCTCTGATGACCCTGAGCAATTTCTAGCACTCCCGACAAATCACCCATGTCAAGCCTGCTCAGGCTGTAACGTGGCAGATTTACACAGAGCGGTTCGCCACTTTTTATTGCGCAGCATTGAGAATACACAGCATCAACACAAGGATCTGAAAGTGCCTCTGAACCTCGTACCAAGAAAATGATCTATGAACAGGAATAAATTTAGCATGCTTTTATTTAGCATTCAGGAAACGCAATAGAGTAGGAGTGTTGCTAAAAAGTTTAAGCTCATCCAAAATACTCCTTCAAACGTGATTTCGGCATTAGTGGTCATTCTAATTGTATAAAAGTTTCTGAATATACCATAACCACCAACACTTAAGTATTAGTGTTAGCTAATTGCACAGTCTCTGTGGCAAAAAGTATCTGAGCTTATTTGTTGTCACTGTGTAACCTAAAAATACCATATTTAAGTACATTTATTGGAAGGTGTCCACCCAAACTGACCTAAACATTTCATTCTCAACTATCCAAACTGTGTCATGGATTTGAGTCCAGTCAGTCGACCCCTTAGCCAGGGTCAAATTGTTTAAAAAGTTTTAAAAGCGTTTTACTTCACCCTCACCCTCTGTTCTTCAACAGTGCTTCTTGGAAAGAAAGGGTTTTAATGTCAAGCCATAGGCCAATACCACAGAACTATCAACAAGACAAATGATGCAGACACGGTCAACACCTCTTCAGCTGGTGAAAAACACTGAAGTATGAAGCACAGGTCTATGTTAAGGGTTAAGGGGTGGGAAAAAAACACTAATCACTAGCTCTAGCACACAGAGCAAGCAGATTTTTGAGGTTTTCCCCCAGGTTTTTTCGGTTAGTCTTGTTAACATGCTGTGCTAAGACAGATTCTGCTGGCTAGTGCTGGTCATTGCTATTGCCTGGATTAAACACATTATATGCTGACACACTAGCACAAGCCATAAACACTTAAGACGATGCTATGATGGACCTGATACTTTTGTTTGACAGAAGCCAAAAATGCATTAATAGACATTACAAGCAACACGGAAGATCGGCCATATGAATCAGAGACTCAGCAAGTGAATGTGAACCAAGTTTATATAATTTACAGTGGTTGCTTGAAGATTGGTGAACCCTTCAGAATTTTCCGTATTTCCAAATAAATATGACCTAAAACATAATCAGATTTTCACACAAGTCCCTAAAGTATACTAAAGAGAACCAGTTAGACAAAATGAGACAAAAATATATTTCCCCCCCCCCATACTTGCTCTTTTATTCATTGAGTAAAATGATCCCAATATTACATATTAGTGAATGGTAAAAAGTATGTGAGGCCTCTAGGTTTTAGAAGTTATTTGATGGTTAGAATCAGGTGTTTTCAATCAATGGGATGACAATCAGGTGTGAGGGGGCACCTTGTTTATTTAAAGAACAGGGATCTATCAAACGTCTGCTCTTCACTACACTGTTTGTGGAAGTGTATCATGGCACGAACAAAGGAGATTTCTGAGGACCTCAGAAAAAGAGTTGCTGATGCTCATACAGGCTGGAAAAGGTTTACAAAACCATCTCTAAAAAGTTTGGACTCCTCCACCAATCCACAGTCAGACAGATTGTGTACAAATGGAAGAAATTCAAGGACCATTTTTACCCTCCCCAAAAGTTGGTCGACCAAAACAAAGATCACTCCAACAGCAAGGAGTGTAATAGTTGGCGAGGTCACAAAGGACCCCAGGGTAACTTCTAAGCAACTGAAGGCCTCTCTCACATTGGCTAATGATAATGTTCATGAGTCCACCATCAGAAGAACAACAATGGTGTGGCATGGCAGGGTTGCAAAGAGAAAACCCACTGCTCATCTGCAGTTTGCTAAAGATCACGTGGACAAACCAGAAGGCTAGTGGAAGAATGTTTTGTGGATTGTTGAGACCAAAAATTGAAACGTTATGGGTCTTAAGAGAACAGCGTTATGTTTGGCGAAAGGGAAAAACACTGCATTCCAGCATAAGAAACCTTATCCATCTGTGAAACATGGTGGTGGTAGTATCATGGTTTGGGCCTGATTTACTGCATCTGGGCCAGGACGGCTTGCTGACATTGATGTGAACAGTGAATTCTGAATTATATCAGAGAATTCTAAAGGGAAATTTCAGGACATCTGTCCATGAACTGATCTCCTCAAGAGATGGCGGGTCATGCAGCAAGGACAACGACCCTAAGCACAACCAAACATCTCAGAGCTGAAGCTGTTTTTTATGAAGGAATGGGCTAAAATTCCTCCAAGCCAGTGTGTGCAGGACTGATCAACAACTACAGGAAACGTTTGTTGCAGTTGCAGTTTATTGCTGCAACAGGGGGGTCACACCAGATACTGAAAGCAGAGGTTCGCATATTTTTTGCCACTCACTAATATGGTAATATTGGATAACTTTTCCTTAATAAATAAATGAGTGCAAGTATAATATTTTTGTCTCATTTGTTTAACTGGGTTCTCTTTATCTACTTTTAGGACTTTTGTAAACATCCGATGATGTTTTAGGTCATATTTATGCAGAAATATAGAAAATTCTAAAGGGTTCACAACTTTCAAGCACCACTGTAGTCCTAGGTTATAGACAAAATACAGGTAGTGGGGGGGACAAACAAATGAGTACTACTTACAAGGAACAGGCACACACACTTACAAACACCATTTACAGATTGTTTACAAATAAGTAGTGGAAAGGTCATCCACACAAACACGAGTTAACTTACACACAAAAACCTCTGTTTTTGTCCAGCAGTGTAGCTAACAACAGTTCTTTCCTTGGTAGCATTCAATAGACCTTCACTTTTGAAGAAAGGACTAGAGGATGGCATGTGATACATGAAAATTTTAAAAAGGCATTTATCCATATGTTGACATGGATAAATATTGTAACAGTTTTTGTTTGTATCCACCCAAATGTAAAATAACTGTAGTGATTAACGTAGCCGGGTGGGCTTTGTACACTCCTCCTCATATATCTGCAAAAAAAAAAAAACAAAAAAAGTATGCCTGTAATCAGTCGTACCAAACTATTACATCCAAGAGTACACGTATATCCAGTTTCCATTTGTCCTAGCCCCCAGTAAATAATCCACAGCACATCTGATGCATGAGCGCACTTTTACCCATGTTTACCGATGAGATGTTTTATGAGACAACCTAAGAATAGAAAGCTCTTATGCATTATATGAATAATGAAGAGAACGTGGCCACCAAGCTCTCACCAACCATCTCTCATAATGGCAGGTATATTATTTTTAACTTCAATTTCTCCTGACATGCACGTCTTTCCAGTTTATTAAAGAAATAATATAAACAGACCAGTGATGCCAATGTTTATTTCTGAACATCCCCCTTTGGAATCATCTGAAATTAATAAAGCAAACAAACAAAGCAAAAGACGTGGAGCCGAATCTGCTGTTGCCACCGTGTTAAGCTTTTCCTTTGTGAGTCACTGGCCTGAAGCATATTACTGAAGCGGCTATGGCACTGACAAATAACTCGTGGCATTTCCCATTTGCCATACAAATATGTGGGGATGATCATGTGCCTGAGCTACTTAAAAAATAGATACGACTATAATGCATCTTGTAAAATGCAGAATGAAGGGAGAAAGGCAGCGCACTCTATTACTCCACACTATATTACACCAGGACACAGAACACATACTAAAAAGTCTTATCCTGTCAGCTGCTCGCTAACTGAAATGGAAGCTTTGACGCCAATGAAACTGGGCAGTTCCATTCTAAACACATCAAGCCCTTAATGAAGTGACCTTTATACTTTTAAAGAATGTGTCATGACGTAAATTTGAGTTAATATTCAATAGTTACACGGTGTGTGTGATGTGGTTTTTAGAGTAGGTGGTTATGAAGATGGTGGGTAAAAAAACTGAATTATTGACAAGTAGGTTGAAGGTTGAAGTCAGAGCTCTGCCAATCCATCGTACTCTAGTGATGATTTATTAGAATAGATGACTTTTTTCAAATAAATCCTTACATTTCCTTATGCCATCCCTATAGCACACTGGCTAAAGCTAATTGCTAATAGGCCTGGATTGTAATAGGCAGATCTGTTTGTCCAGTCATATTCTGGGTGATTTAATTAACAGTAGAAACAATTGTCAAAATACATGCTTGTTGTATTAAGCAGTCTCAAAATCTAGATTTTTTGAAAGAAGAAAAAACACATTTTAAAAACTACAACCTCCGCTCCTCTAGATGTCGCAGTACAGTGTTTTGACTCAATTTGTCTGCTGAGTTACCAATGTGATGCGATTTATTAACACGACTCAGATTGCACAACCTAACTTTTATATTTGCAGTGAACTATGTGGAATATCGCAATATGCATCGTATGGCAATGTATTGTGATATAATCGTATCGTGACCCATGACTTGTGATGCGTATTGTATTGTGACATCCTTTACAATACCGCATGCTAAGCACCATGACTAGAACCGTGTGAAATTCTGTGTTCAATTCTAACTGTATAAAGGTAGGTAAGTATACAATAACAATCGGTACGTATTAGTATTCCTTAACAGTGCAGGTCAGAAATTAGACTACTGACCAGTAGGTTGAAGGTTCAAGGCCCAGTCCGGCTTCAGTGTGGAATCTGTCTTGTGATAGGACTGCATGGAGTGGCTGAATAGATTTGAAAAGTGAATGTGGTTATGATGTTCAGACCAGCTGCTCCTCATTCCCCACAAGCTAGAAAAGCTCTAACACGCACAGCCGACAAAGAAACTGCTGAGAGCTCAGCTGGTGCACTATTACATAAGGAACTAAAAACCTGAATTTGAGCAGTTGGCCATTAATCTGTGCCACCAAAAATCACGCATAGTAAGTCATTAATGTCTTGTGCAACGTCTCACTTGTTATTGTACAGACCCAGAATAGGCAAGAATAATAAAACGTAAAGGAAAATATAATATTCATAAAGGTCATGGTAAATGTAAAAGCACTCACTCACATAAATACTCAAATTATTTTAAAGCACGTCACTTTGAAAAAGAAATAAAGCCATCCTTATAAAAAAAATTGTCATACACCAGCCACTTTATTCCTCCCATAGATCAGGTACTATTGAGTGGATCATTCTCAGCACTGCAGTGACACCGACGTGGTGGTGGTGTGTTAGTGTGCGTTGCGCTGGTACAAGTGGAGCAGATACAGCAGTGCTGCTGGAGTTTAACCACCTGAGTATCACTGGGTTGATAGAGTCCACCAACCAAAAATGTCCAGCCACCAACATCCTTTAGGCAGCATCCGTGAGCACTGTAGGACTAGAGGATGACTAACTTTGCAACAACAGTCTGTAACTGTAGAACTACAAAGTGCATCTATATGGTAAGTGGAGCTGATAAAATGTACAATCAGTATACAGTCGTATGAAAAAGTTTGGGCACCCCTGATATTTTCAATGATTTTAGTTTATAAAATCATTGGTTGTTCAGATCAGCAAACTTGAGTTAAATATATCATATAGCAGATGGGAACACAGTGATATTTTGAGAAGTGAAATGAAGTTTTATAGGATTTACAGAAAGTGTGCAGTAATTATTCAAACAAAATTAGGGCAGATGAATGCATAAATTTGGGCACCCCACATCAAAAAATGACATCAATATTTAGTAGATCCTCCTTTTGTAGAAATTAAACAGCGCTAAACGCTTCCTACAGCTTCCAGTCTGGATTCTTGGGTTGAAGGTGCTTTGGACCATTCTTCTTTAGAAAAACATCTCCAGTTCAGGTCAGGTTTGATGGTTTCCGAGCATGGACAGCCCACATTTTCAGTAATATTCATGTCTGGGGATGAGATGGCCATTCCAGAACGTTGTACTGGTTCCTCTGCATGAATGCCTTAGTAGATTTTTTTGAGCAGGGTTTGGGGTCGTTGGCCTCGTTGCAACTTTGTCACTGATTTCTTGAACATTGTTCTCAAGGAATCTGGAGATATTAAACTGGAATCCATGCGACCCTCAACTTTAACAAGATTCCTAGTACCTGCACTGGCCACACAGGGTCCCACAGCATGATGGAACCGCCACCAAACTTTACTGTGGGTAGCAAGTGTTTGTCTTGGGAATGCTGTGTTCTTTTTCCGCTCCTTGTTATGTCCAAATAACCCAAGTTTAGTTTTCATCAGTACACAGCACTTTATTCCAAAATGAAGCTGGGATTGTCCCAAATGTGCTGTAGCACACCTTCAAGTTGACTCTGTTTGTGGCGTGTCTGCAGAAAAGGCTTCTTCTGCATTACTCTCCCATACAGCCTCTCCTTGTGCAAAGTGCGCTGTATAGTTGAACGATGAACAGTGACACCATCTGCAGCAAGATGAAGGTTTGTAGGTCTTTGGAGGTGGTCTGTGGCTTGGGGACTATGACTGTCTCACCATCCTTCGCCTCTGCCTATCTGAGATTTTTCTTGGTCCTGTTGTGGCGGCCACTTCGGGAGTTCCTTAAGTAGAACGACTGTGCCTGTGGTCTTCCATTGCCTCACTATGTTCCTCACATTGGAAAACTGACAGCTGAAATCTCTGAGAGAGCTTTTCTCCCTTTCCCTGAACCATGATGTTTGAACAACCTTTGTTTTCAGGCCATTTGAGAGTTGGTTTTGAGGCTCCCATGTTGCCCCACTCTTCAGAGAAGATGCAAAGAGGAGAAAAACTTCCAATTGGCCACCTTAACACTTTCTCATAGTTTGATCACTTGTGTATGTAGATCAAGGGTCAATGAGCTTACAAAAAACAAATTTTGTGTTCCAATAATTAGTGCTAAAGGTATTCAAATGACAAGGGCGCCCAAATTAATGCACCTGCCTAATTTAGTTTGAATAATTACTGCACACTTTCTGTAAAACCTATAAACTTAATTTCACTTCTCAAATATCATGGTGTTCATCTGCTATATGATATATTTACCTGAAATTGCTGAGCTGGACAACCAATGATTTATAAAGAAAAAATCATGAAAATTATCAGGGGGGCCCAAACTTATTCATACCACTGTAGTAAATATAATGAATTAGCCCCTGGGTGTATTATGAACCTGTTAGCAGTGATTGTTGCGAATATAACAGAGAATCAAAATTAGAACTGGTGTCCATACACTTTTGGCCATACAGTTCTTTCTTTGTGAGGTTCCTAACTTATTCGCATAAAATTCAGATGTAACTTGTCACCAGAATCTTGGCCCTTACTTACAGAGTTAATAGTTCCTTGGCAAGTCCTAGGGTGACTGCAGCTTTAGAGGCGCACAGTTTTAGTGGAAGAAGACACATGGTCACCTCATTAGTGTACCAAGTGCAAACTCGTTGGAAAGCTACCGGATAACAAAGCAAAACAATCTCAGGCTGAAGGTTCCGGGTGTAGAAGTAATGCTAAGAGGTCAGTATATGAGGATGAACCTGTTTTTGTATGGCATTTTGCAAGAGTAGTGACTTTTGCCCACACACACTCAGACACTGTGTGGGCAGACCTGGAAGGCCACTCTGATCAATTCACACGCTCTGAAAGTGCGCTCCATATGCCAGAGAACGCAGGCCAAGAAACTTGGGCTGACAAGGTTGTTTTTTTTTTAAGCAAATGGGATGATTTCTCCTCCATTAAATGGCCATAAAGGCAGGCTGGCTGATTATCAGGCTATTTGCTCTTTTAAGTCACTCAAGTGTAGGTCAATGCAGCACAAAGGCTGGTGATTGGTACTACATCTGGGAATAGCGAGGAGAGCCAGTGTGATGGGAGGAACCTGAATGTACTCATCCGTGTGCAAGCGACTCGTGCTTGGGATGACTTAATCGAGCAAGCGCCGCCTAAAAATCTCGCTAATTGGCTCGATCGTGTTCTGTCTTTTATGATGCTCGGCGTCTGGCTTTTCCCCAGCATCAGAGGGGCACTGTAAAGGTTGACTAAGTAGCCATGCTACCCCAAAGAAATGGCTCTCTCTGGCAACTGAGGGAGGAGTTTACAAAACTAAGACCTTTTCAACTCTTATCTGACACAACAACTGAAACAACCATAAATATTCATCGAATCAGGCAACTGTCTGACAGCAGCACAGGCGCTTTTAGTTGACTCATTTCTAATGCTGTTAGTTAGGAAAAGGGACAGCATCAAATATGAATGAGGGAAATATTCAAACTGCCAGCAGAGGAACATTATAATTTACTGGACCTCTGAAGTGCGGTAAAGGACAGTCAACTGGATATGCTTCAGTTCGTCGTATTAGCTGATGTACTGCCAAAAGTAGTCTTGTACGTCAGATTAATCGCAGCGCATTTATTAAAGTTAATACTGGCTGAAAGTGCAGATAACCAATTTGTCAATTTCAAGTCGTCCAAAACTCATTTAACAGTCATTTTCATTTGTTGAGCCAGAAAATTTAAGCTCAGTAAAGCCCAATTAAATGGATATAGAGAAATATCTTCAGCTGTGGTTTAAAGATCATATCCAGAGCTAGAACCCCTCAGACTCAAACTACATGGGAAACAAGAATGGGAATCCTCATACCAAGTAGCTGGAAGATCCTTCTTTTGGATTAATTGTGATTCGTACAGCATGTTCAGCCATTATCAAAACATTACATTATATCAGTTTGGTTCAGGTCTGGGAACAGAATATACACCTCATCAGTTTTCAAGTTGCTACCCCAGGATCTCAGGGTATAGAGTTATATGTTGTATGTGGGGTCTCTTTGAAACTGTGCTGCAGTGCAGTAAAGTCCACTATCGCCCACCATCCTGCACCACTGCTGCTTATTGGTTGCCGCCTCCTTACGGCAGGTTCTGACTGTAAGAACGCAAGTCAATGAGAGGGAAGGCTGGGAAAAACTTCACACTGGGTACAGACTAATATATGGTCAGGATAAATGGGGGAAAAGCACAGAATAATAAACAGGTCTGGGACGCCCTGGCACATCGTGTTCTCCGTAGCTTGATACCCATCAATACCAGGCAAGTAGAGTTTCCCAGAGCATTCTGTGTATTTCAGATGAGCTTCAGCCTTCAAGGCTAATAAAGACAGTGTGAACATCATAACAACAGCCAACAGTACACTGATTCATAAAAATCTGTGTGAAAATTATTGACTCCAACAGAAGACAACAGTACTAAATGGTTAATTGGATAGTATAGATTAATTATGGCATCGCAATGTGTTCAACATGAGCAGTACCGTATTTTCCGGGCTATAAAGCGCGATATCAATGATCGGCTGGTAACGGGTATATTTTCATACATAAAGCACAGCAGGTTATAAGGCGCATTAAATGAAACAAAACTCTTAAGTTCCGTCGGAAGCTCAGTTTGGTCTTTACCTGGCGCAGGGCGTCTTCTTGCTTCCTCCACTTCCGTACCATAATGTTGAATTCTCTCGCAGTTGCTCTATGTCCATGTTGTACTGCGTGACTGATAGCGTTGTGTTTGAAATCCGCTTCGAAAATAAATGAATGAATGCACGTACCCTAATGCTGAAGCACATACCGTATTACTCCCGCTATGCTGCGCACTATGGTTGCCTTAAGCTTCGTAACTTACCAAGGCCGTGCTAAAACATTTTGACAGATTTATGAATGCCGTGTACCATCTACAATCGGTTCTAGGTCAGAAAGCACAACCAGAATTAATTCATACATTAGACGCACCGCATTTTAAGGCGCACTGTCGATTTTTGAGAAAGTTAAAGGATTTTAAGTGCGCCTTGTGGTCCGAAAAATACGGTAAGTTGTAAGACATGTAACTCAACATCACACACACAGATTTTGGGCTGTAATCTGTAGGCTGGTTAATAAAAATCTGCTAGTACAGAAACCCCACCATGTATCATACATTTACTTTCACTTTTATTTCATTGCGGACAGTACAAAGCCAATATATTTCACGTTGTTTTTTCTGGTCAACTTCATTTCATTTGTTAATAACCATCCATTCCCGAGGTCTGCAACATATTCCAAATAAAGTTGGGACAGGGGGCAAATTACGGCTAGTACTGAGGAAAAAAAACTTTAATTAATGACATGAACCTTCGTCTACACTGCAGTATGGAGGTACATTCAAAAATGCCACTTAAACCTTTATTGTGCAAAAAGCCATGGCCAGAAGCGGTGTTGACTGCTCTGGGATCGGAGGCATCAGGGATGGACCATCACACAGTGGAAATGTGTGTATTGGTCAGACAAATCAGTATTCCAGATCTTTTTTGGAAGACATGGACGCCGCATGTGCCACTTGTCTCTCTGTCCTTGTTATCCACTGACATAATGATTACAGTAGCTAATTAATGTTACACTTCTGTAGATGTTGCAGTTCAGTGTTTAGACTCATTTTGTCCGCTGAATTAATTATTATCATATCACATTCCTTTGGGTTATTAATCATTAATTGCATACAAATTTAGAAGTAAAAAATAATCAATGGGGGTGAAGAACGGATTATTCCTATTTAAATGACTTCTTATGGAGAAATTTGACTCAGAATACGAACAAATCGAGATTCCACTGTAAACTAAATAACAGAAATGTACTTCTCTTCAGGGATTTCTCTATATCCATGATTGTATATGTGTGTGTTGGATGGTGAAGCTTAATGGAAACACTGACAATGCTGCAGCACACACAAACACAAGCACACACACACGCACACAAACAGAATATCGCCGAAGAGAAGTGGTATGATTCCTTCTTTTATCTGATGTATTTGGAAATTATATATGTGTGTGTGTGTGTGTGTGTGTGTGTGTGTGTGTGTGTTGCATCACTGTCTAACCAGCCTGCAGGTGCCTTTGTATCTCGCTCGCATTCTCACTCTCTCTCACACACACACACACACATACATTTGTCTCACTATCCAGGTGGGGACTTTCCATTGACATAATGATTACTGTAGCTATTTAATGGGATTTAATGTGACACCTCAACCTCACCCTAACCTTAACGTCAGTAACCTAATGCAGGTCTTCTAACTCTTTTGGTTTTTCAAATGAAAAATAGTTGCAGTTTTTGTCTCACACACACACACACACACACACACACACACACACACAAGCGCACACACAAGCGCACACAGAGCAGATGCCTGTTTATATTTGCACCGCTGATGGATCCTATAATCCATTAACCTCTCAGCCGTGAGAAGGCAGAAGATGCTGCGAAGGCAGCAGGCATTACAGAACAGGAGGTCAGGCTTCGTCTGGCATGAACAACCTTCAGGACTGGCTTCCTCAGCATCCGCTGAGTCTCCAGTCCTGGCTGTGGCTTCAGCTCTCCTGTCTCTGCCGCTGAGCTGCTACCTACAGAAAAATCATTTCTGGTCCTCCCTGAGGATTTACTGGTGCATTCTGCTGACTGCTGCTCATCCTAGCTTCCCAAGGGACTGTGTGAAGGGTTACCAGGGCCTCATTAGAGGTCGAAAAGATACACACGACAGGCACCTGGGCTGAACACCTCTCTGTGTTGTGTGTGTGCCGTAATTTTTACAAAAACTTGAATCTTTCTTTATTAAGCTGAGCTACTGAAGCTGAATCATTCAAGACAGCAATGTGATGCTTTACAATTAGCCTTGAGAGATGTGTTGGTCTAATTCAATGCAAAATGACCCTGTTAAAACAGCATTCTGATAAAACACACTTTTACTAGAAAACAAAAATTTCCTGGACTCATAAATAACTAATAAAACACAAACAAAGTAATGGCTACATTAAACATTCACAGTCCAGGCTGGAAAACTGTAACTTGTGTTTGATAACCAGCAGAAGCGCCAATAGTGTTGCATGTAATCAGGTTTTCACAATATTGAAGAGGAACTTTAACCCATTCTTGAATTTCTTGCATGAACAGCCCTCCTCAGGTCATCTAAATTGGGTCTGGACACTAAAGAAAGCCAGCTATGAGTGGGCGGTAAGCATAGTTCACACCATGAGCACAACCTGCAATGTTGTAAGAGGTCAAAAGTCCCATGGTTGATAGAAAAATGCACAAAACTGTAAAACTGTATCAACTGTGAGAAAAAATGAACTACAACTGTGTTAAAGGACAACAAGGAAGAAAATAGTTTCTAGAAAAGAATGCAGAAGACTATGTGAATACTTCACAGTGCTTCCTTGGACAGATGAGACAAAATTTGTCTGGGACTGTGGTAGCCTAGCGGTTAAGGTACAGGACTCTGGACCAGAAGGTCCAGGGTTCAAATCCCACCTCTGCCAAACTGCCACTGTGGGACCCTTAACCCGTAATTGCTTGGATTGTAAGACTGTACCAATTGTAAGTCGCTCTGGATAAGGGCGTCTGCTAAATGCTGTAAATGTAAATGTAAAAAATAAGGCACTATACATCAACATCTGCATCTTATCCCAACTGTAAAGCATAGTGGAGGACCATCACGATTTGATGGTGCTTTGTTGCCTGTATTGTTTGTGTAAAATTTGTTTAGAAATGAATTCAAAATTGTGTCAAAAGATTTAAACTAGAAGGTCAAGGTAACTCTTTACTCCAATTTTATGTGTAATTAGTGCAAAATCTACAAAAAACAAAAAAGGTTCAGGGTTACAATGTTCAAGTAATGAGAAAAAAGCAACAGTTCTGAACATTTTAAAAATGAAATCTATTAAAACATGGATGAAAAACTGATTTAATAATTCATAGAGTCACCTTTTCCTTTAATTACAGTCATCAGTCTGTTTGGATATGTCTCTACCAGCTTTGCACACCTAGGTCAGGGAATATTTGCCTATTCTTCCTTGCAGAATGTTTAAGTGAAGCAAGAAAATTTGGACTTAATTTATTTTCATTTTCAGAGGGTAGTGACAAGTGACAAAAATCAGGATTGCGACATTTTAGAATGTTTTTCTGATGCAGCAGCATCTACAAAGCCATAATATCCATCCAAACCAAAACTGATGTGTCACTTTAATGAATCTGCAGCTTATATACATGTGGGAATACATTCCTGGTCATATCTTTGAGAACCAGTTGTACAAATGACAAAAAGAGCGCATGCACAAGCACATTTGCTGATCGGAGAGATCACAAGGAATACCTGATTCTCATGCCCTGTTCTCAGCTGCACTTATTTTGTTTGCCATCTAGTGGCAAGCTCTCTGTTTGCACAGAATAAAGCCCACGTTCTAAATAAATGAGAGAAAATAGAAGGGAACAGTGTGAATATTTACAGCACCCTAAAGTTATACAATGGCTCGATACAATCTTTGTTCAAGAGACCTTACATCTAGATGTTTTATAGTTTTCCAGTAAAAACATTTTACAGTACAAATTTTGTATTGTTTTGAGTTAAAACTGCTAAAAATACGTCCACTCGCCATACACACAATCCAATTCACAGGGGCAGGGCCTGTGGACCGCAGGGGGCACATAAGGGGACCGACTAGTCCATTTCCAGGTGTATATATATACACATACATATATACATATATATATATATATGATTATGTTACCTTCTCATTTGTTAAACAACCATGTCGAAAGACACATCCCATGGTCGTGGAAAAGATGTTCATCTGTTTCAGAAGGGTCAAATTGTGAAAGAGTGGTTCAGGGAGCATGAGCCATCATTTTCACACATAGATTGGCCACCACAGAGTCCAGACCTGAAGTCAAGTCAGATCTATTTATATAGCACTTTTTACAATGGAGCATTGTCTCAAAGCAACTTTACAAGTTTAGATTATCTCCTAATAACTACGTCCAATCCCAAAGTGAGCAAGCCTAGGGCGAGAGTGGCAAGGAAAAACTCCCTGAACACCATTAAGAATCTTTGGGATGTGCTGGAGAAGACTTTGCGCAGTGTTCCAAATATCCCATCATCAATAATAAGATCTTGGGGAAAAATGAATGCAACTCTGGACAGAAATAAAAGTTGTGACATTGCAGAAGCTTGTGGAAATGATGCCACAGAGAATGCGTGCTGTAACCAAAGCTAAAAGTGGTCCAACAAAATATTAGATATGACCTTTTTTTGGGTCAGGCAGTGTATGTACACAAGTAAATACCATCCATCCGATCAGCGACCGTTCGGTTTAATGATGAGGTCTAGAACATTACTATTATAATATAATATAATATTATTATTATAATATTATTATAACCTTATTATTATATTATAATAAATTATAATAAGAAATAAAAATCTGTCTTTCAACTCTGAAAATTACGGCCACCTCAACAGCCAATCTTCGCTGCGGATCCACGAGCAGAGGCGGGAGTTAAAGAGGTTACAGTAAAAGAGCAGAAGTACTTCATTCGTGTGTGTGTGTGTGTGTATAAAAGTAACTCATGTGTGGACTGACTAACTCAGTTGATTTGTTTAGAGACTCCTTTGCGTCTCGTTACTTGTGTGTGGATGACTTTCCCCTACTTATTTACAACAAGCTGTAAATGGCGTTCGTAAGTGTATGTGCCTGTCCTATTATAAGTAGTACTCCTTTCTTTGTCCTCCAGCTACCTGTATATTCTCCCTAACCTATAATTATATATAGTTTCATATATATATATATATATATATATATATATATATATATATATATATATATAAAACTATTATAGGTTATATTCACTCAATGAGTCTTTGTTTCATCTGGCTGACCATGTTGTTCGTAATACCAAATGCATTTTTGGCTTTTGTCAAACAAAATTATGAGTTGTTTCAATCACTCATCAACTACTTGTGTTTTCAGGGAAACTCTGATGCATTTATGTATCGTTTGTATGCCGTTTTCTTGTGTAAATACCCTTTATATTTACATTACAGTAGTCTAAAAAATTATGGTCATGTCCAGTCAACTACAGTGGTGCTTGAAAGTTCTGTGAAAGAATTTTCTACATCATCAGATTTTCACACCTAAAAGTCCTAAAAGTAGATAAAGAGAACCCAGTTAAACAAATGACACAAAAATATTATACTTGGTCATTTATTTATTGAGGAAAATGATCCAATATTATATATTAGTGAGTGGCAAAAGTATGTGAACCTCTAATATTAGCAGTTCATTTGATGGTCAAATTATTGATGAGTCAAGTGTTTTGAATCAATATGATGACAATCAGGTGTGAGTGGGCACCTTGTTTTATTTAAAAAACAGGGATCTATCAAAGTCTGCTCTTCACAACACTTTTGTGGAGGTGTATCATGGCACGAACAAAGGAGATTTCTGAGGACCTCAGAAAAACACTTGTTGATGCTCATCAGGCTGGAAAAGGGTTCAAAACCATCTCTAAAGAGTTTATACTCCACCAATCCACAGTCAGACAGATTGTGTACAAATGAAGGAAATTCAAGACCATTGTTACCCTCCTCAGGAGTGGTCGACCAACAAAGATCACTCCAGGAGCAAGGCGTGTAATAGTTGGCGAGGTCACAAAGGACCACAGGGTAACTTCTAAGCAACTGAAGGCCTCTCTCACATTGGCTAATGTTAATGTTCATGAGTCCACCATCAGAAGAACACTGAACAACAGTTGTGTGCATGGCAATGTTGCAAGGAGAAAGCCACTGCTCTCCAAAAAGAACATTGCTGCTCTCGACTCGACTGATACTTGTTAAAATAATTTTAGAATTTGTCACACATTGTACTGTATGTGATGTGTGTGTACAGTCAACATCGATCCCTTCACATGGCTACATTACTGCACACTTCTCTCAGGTCAACTAATATAAGCTCCCCGAGGTCTACACACACACACACACACACACACACCGCCATGTGCAATCCTGTCATTTTTTCACACAGCACCTGACAGCAAGTTCTCTACGTTCATTTTCTCTCCCTATCACAATTTCTCTCTCTCTCCCTCTGTCAAGCATTCTTACTTCTTGCTCAGTGTCTGACACACACTCACAAACACAGAGTACCCACTCATTGTTACACTTTATATTGTCCTTCTTCGTGCATTCTACAATATACAAACAGATCACGCATTTATAATAGAACTGTAGTCTTGTTTAACCAGCAACTAAACAGGCTTCACTTGGACAGGCAGTTCAGAACGACACTCTGACAAATAAAACAAACTATGACACACCTATCAAACCTATGTTCAAGTCCTTATTACAGCTCCCTCTACAGGTCCCATTCAGTGGCGACTGCAGCCACAACCCGAATTGTATTCTTTATATTGCAGTAACTTTAGCCTCGGACTTCACATGCTACATGCTGTCCCCTAAACAAGTTTTTTTTTTTTTTTTTCTCAAATCGGAAGAAAAGTTGGGACTACAAAATAATATTGGATACCTAAACTGAAAGAATTTTGCAAAAAGATCCTACAGTGTTCCTATTACTGGTCACAAATTTGCTCTCATGACCATGTGGTCACTAAACACCTGGGCTGAGCTTCCATCACCTCTGAGCACCGATCTTGTAAAGTATCCTGGGTTGAGTCATATTTCAATCTGTGTTCTAACTATTGAATTATTCACTGCTTACACCAGCTGATTCGTGAGTCAGATGTTCAGATTTGTCACCTCCATGATTTGTTTTGCACTGAGACATATTGCTTCCTGTCTGGTTGCTCACTGCTACGAATCTGAAGCATTGGGACAATGTAGATGCTCCATGATTCAGCGTAATGTCTTTTGGGTCTTTTGCAAATGTACTGTATATATTTACAAAATACTTTCGATGTCGAGTATTTGGATAATGAGAGTCCCATTCCCATTATTCCCTATGCTGAAATCTCTAGCTGGTTCCTGTACATTCTAAACCCTGCCTTCGATTAATGATGTCAGCATGATATAGTAGCACAGGGGGCTTTCTGATTGGTCCTCGTGCATGTCTGTTGTTTTGATTTGATGGGGTTTTGTCTCTCTACAGAGCAGGATTCTCCGTCATCTCATGCAAGTGAAGTCAGCTTTATTTCTATAGCGCTTTTTACAATGGAGAATTGTCTCAAAGCAGCTTTACCATTTTACATGATCTTCTAAATTATAAAGCCAATCCCAAATTGAGCAAGCCTAGGGCGACAGAGGCAAGGAAAAACTAACTAAACATTATAAGGAAGAAACCTTGGGAGGGCCAAGACTCAAAAAGGGACCCAAGTTATCTAATTAAAATGAAACATTAAGAAGAGTGTAATAAAATAGAGAATAAAAAAAGCTATAGCGTATAAGCCAAGAGTGAAGAGAAATATTGCATAGAATAAAGTAAAAACATGCATATTGACATTATTTAGTCCAGTACACAGAGTAACTGTAGGATCTTGTATCCTTGGTGGGAAAGTCTTGGTGTACCAGCACAAGTGTGCACAAAAGTAAAGACGAGGTCAACAGCGGTAATGTCTTATTGTTAAATTAATCTTCAGCTACACATGACTAGTATTTACATTTACATTTACAGCATTTGGCAGACACCCTTATCCAGAGCGACTTACAACTGATACAGTCTTACAATCCAAGCAATTGTGGGTTAAGGGTCTTGCTCAAGGAGCCAACAGTGGCAGCTTGGCAGAGGTGGGATTTGAACCCTGGACCTTCTGGTCCATAGTCCAGTACCTTAACCACTAGGCTACCACAGTCCCATAATTATCCTTTCCAAAATGGTGATAAAAATATGCCAGTATAAAGAGTAACTTTATTTTTTATACTTCAGCTTCAAAAGCAATTTGAAGTATCTTCCCATTTAAACCTACTACTTGTCATAAGTGATCTCTACTGCTGAAATGATGAACCTGTGACCCAAAGGGAAAGTAATCATTTTTACGTTAAGCTTTTTCCTACAGGTTTAAATGGGAAGAAGAAATAAAAATAATCAGGTAGACGCCTCCTTATACAGACGTATTACTAATCACAGCCATGTATTTGAAGCATTTAGGTTTCGATACCCAAGCTTAAGTATAATAGGCACAACCCAACACTGACATTTGATGTAATTATAATAAAATGTTTTAACCTTCTTTGTTTTCTTTTTATTCTAATGCATTTCCTTAATTCGTTCTACATTCAGAATGCTATACAAGGTGAAACTAAGGTAAATTGTTAAACTAGTTAGCGGTTTGAATAGAGGGTTAGAGGACTAAAATATCACGTTATAGCAGCAATTCAGATACCTATATATTTAAGACTTTTTCGCAGTACTGATTTCATACAGATATTGTGTATCAGTTGTTATTCAGAGGTATTGTCTTGTATCAGAATTCTAATGATGGGAAAGGTCCAGGTCCGGGAGTTTTGCTTGCAGGTCCAGTCAGTGTTGTTGCTCGTTAGCTGAGCCTGGGGGTTAGAGCTCTGCCAGCATGCTTCATGGTTCACTGAGCACACTGAATGGCAGCCAGTGTAGCCTCTCAGCTGTAACTGGGTGCAGTTGGGACTCCATAATAGTGTCCCCTACAGGACAGGTAGGATGAGGTATGTGGCCCGGAGTGATGATTTGACCTCTGTGTAACCTCGAGCTCTGTGCTGGAAGGAACAGCGTGTCTGCCTGATAAAGCTCAAGAGCTTTTGCATTCAATGTATATATTCGTATACGGAATTCCAACCATGAGAATGATGATGGGATTCCACTTTGATGATCTGACTCTGACTGTTTGAACACTGAAGCTACATTGCAGGCCCAGGCCAAGCGGTTGGCATTCACAGTTTTGATTGTACATGCATACAGCTTGATGCAGATGGTCAGGGAATTTGAACGTGAATAAAGATGGAGATGGAACGGCTATAAATATTGATGGGATGCAGATGGCACTTCCAACTTCGCTACTTTCTTTGAAGTGCTCTTTTGTGACGGGATCCGCAGGCCTCGGTGGCGTATCCTACTTACAACTCCCTTGCTAAGCACACTGACGAACAAAGCCGTCTCATTTGGGATCCACAGCGGCAAGATCAGGAAGCATCAGCTTTCAAATCAAACCACTGGAAATGACTGATACGAGTACGGTTGAGTCTCGGTCCTCAGTTTCAGTTAGTATGAATTCAGCACGCTTCAAAAAGTAAACCCTCACAAGCATCTACATTTCTGTATTCTATATATATTATATCTATAATTCTATATTTTCAGCTGATATTCTGCTTATTCTTTATTTATGTTTTTGGGGTTACTGCACTTTGTAGTTCTATAACTACAGACAGTAGTCCATCTGTTTCTCTGCATACTTTGTTAGTCCCCTTTACTCTGCTCTCTAATGATCAGGACCCCCACAGATCAGGTACTATCTGGGTGGCGGATCATTCTCAGGACTGCAGTGTCACTGATATGGTGGTGGTGTGTTACTGTGTGTTGTGCTGGTACAATTGGATCAGATCACAGCAGTGCTGCTGGAGTTTTAAAACATTGTGTTCACTCACTGTGCACTCTATCTACCATATTGTTCCACCTTGTAGATGTAAACTTAGTGACAGTAGCTCATCTGTTGTTGCACAGTTTGTCATTTGTCGTCCTCTAATCCTTCATCAGTGCTCACAGGATGCTGGTGGCTGGACATTTTTGGCTGGTGGACTATTTTGACACCAAGGTAGTTTAAAACTCTAGCAGCACTGCTGTGTCTGATCCACTCATATCAGTGCATTTACAAGCATTTTGCCAATGGATTGGCACCCTTTCTAAGGTTGGTTCCTGCCTTTTGCCCGGTGATACCAGGTCCGCCCTGGTTATCCTCGACCGTGAACTGAACTATGATCAAGAAAATAATGAATTTATGAAGAATAAATGTGTTTTGAATGCATTTACAACTCAAAACGTATGAAACCGTGTCATTGTCCACTTTTGAACATCCGTATTAATGAAGCTTTATTAAATACTATGGGTGTAACGATACACTCTGCTCAAAGGTTCATGATTCCCTTTTCACACGATTATTGATTTTACATTCAATAAAATTCATTACACATTTTTGGTACAAGTTTTTAAACAAAAACTTTAGTCCCCTGCAGTTCAAAGAAATTACTAGAAACTAAAAAAATTGTCAATTTAAAATTGTAAACAAAATGCTGTATTGTAGCTTTGCCATATCTTAAATAACTGAGTGAAAACAAAACTTTTTTATTTCTGAAGAACAGCAATTCAAAATATGGACTTTTCTTGCATAAATGTTAAAACGAAAATAATATTTAGTCCCTGTGATTAAAAGATTTTGCCTTCTGGTGTTCAAATTTATAATATATAAAATGCAACTTTCCAGGCCATACTCCTACTCATCAGTTACATTAGGTAGGTAGTGATATGCTCAATAGTTTTGTTTGGCTTCAATTTGAATCAACAATGTGGCTTTGGTAATTAAATACCAATGACATGTAAGTGGCACTGCCATATGAAATCTAAACAAAGCTTCATTTCTGCTTTGAAAAATACTATGGGAAGCATAACGGTCCAGTCTCACTTCTAGGCCTGTATTTGAAAAGCTAAATTGGTTGCGATTCCCATGACCAATCTGGTGCTTTGATTGTAAGTCTGGATAACAGAGAGTGAGTGAGTTGCTCCTCTGATTGTAGTGCATATGATAAAAGGCTTTCCAAAACCACTATTGGCCTGTTGATTGATTTTGCGAAGGCCAAACACATGCCGCAATTATGAAAGCATTTCTCATAATGAAGCTCGGGCTCAGTGTGTAAAGGCCTGAGAGTCGGAAAAACAGCCTTTCATCCTCATAACAAGGTTACAAAAATAATTGGGACACGTGATCTAAAGGAGAGCAGGATTTTCCGCAGAATGCTAAACACGAGAATCCGACTGCAAATACACGAGGTTCTATTTTGAAATATCATCAAGTCACAAATAATGCTACTTCCAGTATTTTTGTAACCATTTGACAAGTGAGTGATGAAAGAAGAAGAACAGAAACAGACTCTTATTACAACCGAGCCCTGAAAAAAAAAAAAAGAATAAAGAATTGTAGTCCTGACTAACACTCGAATGAAAAGATCAGCTCTAAATTCATGGACACACGCTGCGAAAGTCTCCTCTAGGAACTGGAGATCATAACTTTATTACTCCAATAAAGAACTTTATTACTGCCTGACAGCAGTTAATCTGTGCACAGAAGCTTAAATGCCAGTCTGAACCCAAGCACAAGACCCGCACATTAATGAATAACGAAATGAATGCATGTGAAATATTAATTGTTGGATATTTTGTTGAAAACCGTGCAGAAACATTGACGTTGCTATATTTAGCTTCGAGCCCTAGGAAATCTGCGTCATTAACCACTGCATTTTATTAGCATTACCAACAATAATTATCAAGACATTTTGCTTAATAGGAGGCAATATTGGGTCAAAAGCCTTCACAGATGGATGTATTGAGAGACATTTTGGATTCAGGCATTCCAGGAATGGGATGGATTGGACATGTGGGTTTGTCGTCATGCCCTACAAAATATTCCCCCCCCCCCCCCCTGGAGAGAAGGCTGAGACTCTCTATTTTAAAGAAACCTAACCAGAACCTTCAACAGGATCTGAAGAATAACCAATGCCAAACATTTCTATGATTTGGATGATTGTCAGTTAGACAAAAAGCCTGAAACTGGAGTTAATCTGGAACCTAGAAGAACAGCACAACATGCAATGATAAGGTGAAAGAGTCCATTAGCAACAGCAAAGGTCCTACAGAAATCTCTAGAACTTGCTTGGTAGTCTCAGTTTAAGAAGACTTTTTCTAGAGAAATAATGTAAACTGAAGGAAACCACTGCAGACTCCAGAAAAACCACATTGCAAAAGTATTTACCGTATTTTTCGGACCATAAGGCGCACTTAAAATCCTTTAACTTTCTCAAAAATCGACAGTGCACCTTAAAATGCGGTGCGTCTATGTATGAATTAATTCTGGTTGTGCTTTCCGACCTAGAACCGATTGTAAATGGTACACGGCGCTCATAAATCTGTCAAAATGTTTTAGCACGGCCTTGGTAAGTTACGAAGCTTACGGCAACCATAGTGCGCAGCATCACGGAGTAATACGGTATGTGCTTCAGCATTAGGGTACGTGCGTTCATTCATTCATTCATTTTCGAAGCGGATTTCAAACACAACGCTATCAGTCACGCAGTACAACATGGACATAGAGCAGCTGCGAGAGAATTCAACATTAAGAATCAATGGTACAGAAGTGGAGGAAGCAAGAAGCCCTGCGTCAGGTAAAGACCAAACTGAGCTTCTGACGGAACTTAAGAGTTTTGTTTCATTTCATGCGCCTTATAACCCGGTGCACTTTGTGTATGAACATATACCCGTTAGCAGCCGATCGTTGATATTGCGTCTTATCATCCGGTGCGCTTTTAATGGTCCGAAAATAACGGTGTATCGTTTATTAGAACTACATTGGGCGTGAGGTTCTTTTTGTTTGGCTGTTATCACGTACATCTTTAGGACCCATGATGACACATCTCCACTAAGAATACATCACACTTACACTTAATCTCCCTCCTATGTTTCGGCGTCTGGCAAGAGCAAACGAGTCGCACATCTCGACGATCAAGTGCCCTCAAGTGCCAACAAATGACACGTGCTGAGACAATTTGCTCGTCAAAATGCTCCATATTCCACTCTCAAATTCCACCAGGTACGAATGGTCGAGTGAGGAGTTTATGACTGTATTTTCAAAGTAAAGACTGTTCTTTTTGACCCAGTAAAATTTTTATGAACCTCTGTTGTTATTCGTTCATTTGAATATTTAAAAGGAGCAAACAATGAACTAATATAACGCCATTTAAAACTGGCACAGCTGGCCATGCTGATTTCATTCAGCAGTTTCTGCATTTAACAGTATAATGCTTGTTACGTACTCAAGGTTTTTTTTTTTATATTCTAATTTCTACTTTTTTTCTGATAACCTTTAACTTTAAAAACCTCCTACCCTTCTGTTACTACTCTTTGGCAAAATTGCAAACAGCTGTGAAACACGTGACACTGCACTGCTCCCACACAACCTGGTACCATGGTACAAAAAACCAAGCCACAATGGGCTGCTTCCAGAAATTCGCTTTTTTTTTCTTTTTTTCTTTTCTCTCATTATTGCAAACAACAATACGTATACGACGTGTACAAACACTAACACTAAGACTAATCTAAAAAGTTGTGTAAACCACTACCACTGATTTATGGGACACTCCAAGATGGACGTTTCCTGCAAATGATCTGCACGCCCTTCCCATACTTGTGGTGACTTTTGCTGGAGTTCCAATTGTTTAATTAGCAGTATAGTTTTCACGAAAGTGTAGTAAGCTCTGATCTTTGGTTTAAACATGGTGGCCTAAGATTTTGACAGTATCCTAATGCAGACACATTGTGATCTGTAGTGAGAACAGGGAGCAGGTAGAAGAGAACTTGGAGAGGTGGAGGTATAATCTGGAAAGGAGAGGAATGAAAGTCAACTGTAATAAGACAGAATACATGTGTGTAAATGAAAGGGAGGCAGGTGGAACAGTCAGGCTACAGGGATCAGTGGTCACAAAGGTCCAGGAGTTCAGGTACTTGGGATCAACTGTCCAAGGAAATGGGGAGCGTGGAAAGGAGATTAAGAAGAGAGTACAGGCAGAATGAGGTAGGTGGAGAAAAGTGTCAGGAGTGCTGTGTGACAAAAGGGTCGCAGCAAAAGTGAAAGGAAAGATTTATAAGAGAGTAGTGAGACCAGCCTTGTTGTATGGGTTAGAGACAGTGGCACTGACAAAGAGACAGGAACCAGAGCTGGAGGTGGCAGAACTTAAGATGTTGAGGTTCTCTTTAGGAGTGTCTAGGGTGGACAGGATTAGGAATGAATCATCAGAGGGACAGCACAGGTTGGAAAATTGGGAGACAAATATCGAGAGGGAAGACTGAGATGGTTTGGACATGTGCAGAGGAGGGATAGTGGATATATTGGTAGGAGGATGGTGGAGATGGAGCTGCCAGGCAAGAGACGAAGAGGGAGACCAAAGAGGAGTTATTTGGGTGTGGTAAATGAAGATAAGCAGGGAGTTGGGGTGAGAGTAGAGGACGTGGAGGACAGGGTGAGGTGGAAACGTTTAACTCGCTGTGGTGACCCCTGATAAAGGGAGAAGCCGAAAGAAGAAGAAGAAGAATCGTAATTCACTCTGCAAATGGTTTAGATAATGAATATTTGGGCAGTGTAATCCGTTTCCATTATTTCCTGTTGAAAAAACCAAAGCCCATCTCCTTCCAGCAAATTCAAAAGTACTTCAATGGTATTTCTGACACTGTCCACCATCCATCTCATTAATGAAGAGTCCCTTCATGTTTTCTCTATGCAGAAATACCAACATGAACCTTACAGTAGTTTATCCGTCACTTTACATAATACAGAAATATTGGTTTTATTTTTTTTTGACTCTCCAGTTCTCTCCTATTGTACTCCTAAAACCAACTTCTGGCCGGGGATTCGTCTTATTATCTTATTAATCTCCTTGATCCTTCATTCCCAATTTTAATACGCGAGTACACACTGGTTGCTTTATCTCTGTTCATTAGATTAAATCAAGGGAGAAAAATCTCTTCTTCTGCTAAAACCTAACTATACTCTTTTTAGCTAGCTTCCATTTATTACAACTCTATTAAAACCCGGAGTGTACACTAAAAACAGGCACCAATAAGTCCTCAACAACTCATCACTGCTTAGTCATAGACTTCAAAAATTCTTTCATCTTTCATCTCACTCTTTCCCCCCTTTTTAATCTCTCCGCAGGCGACAGTAAAAACGACTTCATTATTAATATGACAATATGACACTTGGTACCAGAAAGGGCAAGGTTGCAAACAATCTGCAAACCTCTCCCGCTAAAAAAAGCAAAGTTATCCAAGAGGTCTAACCTGCTCTTTGACTGAAGCAGATGGCCGATGTGCTTTCAGATTCACTTTGTGTCCCTGATGGAGGCGTTCAGCCTGGGCTTAGCATGGCAGGATTGGCAGCTTCAGTAGCTGGTCTGGAACTGTGCATTCTCAACCTGGAAAGACCAGGAGGGTGGAAGAATCCATTAGCACTGGGTCGATGATCAATATTTAATCAGGGAGAACTGCTTTAACACATCACAACATTCTCTCCTTCAGGACATAGGGATCTCGGAATACTGAAAGAACTGTTTGAAAAGGGGAGCATGAGCAACCCTTTGCTAGCACCAGAAATACAACTTTCTCTGCACCTATGTTTCCAATTAGAGGTCATCAGTATGTAAATACAAAATGATCGCTACCATCTACACAGCATCCCCAATGGCACCTCATTTTTAATTTTTGAAACTTCACAATAAATATAGAAATACAGTAATGCACTGTTATGGCTGTTTAGGGGAAAGCCGTAACCCTTAAGAGGTTTTTATGATGGATCGATCATGAATGTCACAAGACAGCCCCTTTAAGATAGCTCATAAATATTAAACTCGCAAAGGTATCCGTTATGTAAGCATAAGAAATGAATTCAATTAATAAAAAAATCTTTAGTGTTAATTTGTTCTTCATTTCTCATCCATTACAGAGCAACTCCCACTTTAGTTTAAAGCCACTTAATGTAATTAGTGCTTAACAGGCATAGTTTTTAATGCACAGTTGTGCCCCTGCAACTGATTGGCAAGCAGAGGGGTACAGTCCGTTCTTTGTGCCCCAGTACGACAAGTACCTAGAAACACCCCTTTCCTAAACTACTTTTACATAGTGCACACTGCGTACTATAACGCAACTGAATAACCTATTGTATGAGGTACACAGTGTGCTCTGTAGATCATCATTATGGATTAAGAGCAGATAAACTGAGTAGCATGAAGAAAAAATGCCAAATGTAATGGATGTGCAATTGAGTCATAAATCTAGTAAAAAAAAAAACCACATGAAACTCGCCTTTTATGCACAGTAATCCTAAATTTAATTGTAAAAAGAAAGTAAAGTAATGGTCACTCTAGTGTGTGCTTTCCAAATGCAAGGAAACATTACTACTACCTATTTTTCCCTCAGCTAGTCTTTTCTTACAGTGCTTCTTTCAAAAGCAAACTTGGGTCAATGGACATGACCACATGTTCCGATTACAAAAAGCACAGCCTCGGTACATGATCTGTCCTCAGGCGGAAACCAATCACTGCAAAGATAACAGGGGAAAAAATGCGAAATCTAAATGTCAGCAGATGGTCTTCTGAATCAAGACAAAGAACAAAATGCTGCTTCTAGCTTCTTCTGCATATTGAACTTGATATTTCAAGTATTGTTTTGTGTGATTAACAGCTGTCAGTAAATGTGGGTGTATTTCATCAGCATATGTTCCTGTGACAAAATTTTAGCATTTTCTCACTACTAGATCCATTTTTATTAGAAATGGTAAATGTTAAAAGATAGCAGTGTTGCTACCAGAGAGATATAAAACAACACAGGCACGATATATGGATATTAATATTAATACTACAAACTTCAACTTGCTTGCCCATCACTGTGTTGGCAGTGCCTTTCAACCCGGCAAGTGGCACATTAGCATAACTGCCCATGCCTGAGGGAGTTAAGGCCAGTCGTGGGAGCATACCCCAGCACTAAACACCCACTTTAGTGTTAAATCACTTAATCTATTTAGTGTTTTACAAGTTTATTTTTTATGCACAGTGGTGCCCATACGACTGGTTGGCAAGCAGAGGGGTACAACTGTTCCACTATTTCTTGAAACACCCCTGGTTTAAGACGCAGTCTAAGGAACAAAGGCATTGTACTGGAAAATCTAAGGCATGTGCATATCTGCTTTACTGTACAATACTTTACAATAGTTACAATACAACATTTTATTAATTTACAATCAAACTAAGTGGCTTGGTGGGTAGCACAGCCTCACAGCAAGAAGGTCCTGGGTTCAATCCCAGGGTGGAGCGGCCTGTGTCCTGTCTGTGTGGAGTCTGCTGATGTCCGTGTGGGTTTACTCCGGGTACTCCGGTTTCCTCTCACAGTCCAAAGACATGCATGTTAGTTTAACTGATTACATTACATTGTCATTGACTTGAGTTTATATACATTATATAAATTATATAGATTTAATCTTGTGTATAGATGTAACCTTGTATGTGTCACTGAAATGACCACTGATGCTGATAGCAACGTTAAATAAATCAGTAAACAAACTAACTAAACACAACACTACAATGCTAATGTGAAGAACCCTAGCAAAAATGACTAACAACCTGTCCCAAGGAGAATACAGACATTTAACAGCAATTGACTATGAGATACAATTTAGTGCCAAGACTAAGAAAATTCAGGTGTTTGAAGGTAACATCCTTTACTTGCAACTGCGAAAAGGTATAGCGAAGCTACATTACCGATGCTAACATAACCACTGCATTTTAAACTGTGTACAACCTAGTACTTATAATAACGGCACAATTAGCAAAAGTATATTAATTGAAAGAATATTCATCGTTTACTTGCCACATGCTTTTTCACTTTCATTTTCACTGCTATTCACAACAAAACTACAGTGCTAAACTGCTAATGTTAAGAAAGCTAACAAAACCACACACTCGGAATAACAGAGGAGGCGCAGGTTCTTGAAGGTTACTGCTTGAAAAAGTAGTAAAAAAAAAAAATCTTTATAGTGTTTATGGCAGTGATGTATGATACTAGTTAGGGGGTGAATTTTTCCGATGAGAATATTGCTATCACAAAGCCTTATGGTCCTCGTGCTGCCCGAGCGAGCTCCCGAACAAGGTTGCCAGTAACCTCTATACTCCTGCAATCTACATTTTATTCACATTCATTTCTCTATTACATTACATATATTATTAGTCGTGACTTTTATAGTATAGCAGCTATAACACATAAGTCATGTCTCCCTTAGGGAGCTGCACTTTTAAAGGTATAGGGGCTGTCACGAAGCATAAATATCCATCGCAATGAAATGGAGCATTCACACGCCACAAGCCTTTCTAGAGTACATTCATCAGTTTTAACCCCAGGCCTGAAAAAAGCAGTAGTTCTGAGCCTGAACCACTAAGTCACTATTGTCTCTCATAATCCTAAATTCTGAAAGCAGAAGATAAAACTCTTATACCAGTCATTGCCCTTTCTGGACATTTTGTGATAATTATTGTGTCTGGAACATGTTGCCCTTACCACAGTTATTTAGGAATGTAAAATAGCTCATATTTACTACACACACACACACACACACACACACACACACACACACACACACACACACATTGATTCAAGAAGTGAAACAAAAAAAGAAGTATTCAGGAAACACTTGCACACATTAGACAGCTATAATAAAAATAAGCTACAATATAACAAGATAAACATCTTTTTGTAAAACTAAGGCGTTAAATCCAATAAAACATCAGAGTGCAAACCAGGGTCCCATGTAGCCTCATTAAAGTTTAATGCACTGTTTATCACACTTGTTTATTATCTGACAGGCTAGACACAACAGCACTTCACAGTCCAGCGGCATCCGTAAGCACAAATCAAGTCGAAGAATGGTTAACATGACTGTGATTGTCAACTGAAGACGAGATCAAAAAGAGTCGGAAATTGGAGTCAAATGTCAGAGACACCATGACTCCATGAGAAAATTGCAGGAGAATTTGAATTGCAAGGATGAGATATTCAGTCAGGGTTACAGTCTTACAAGGTACGGCATAAGTAGTTGACAGTTTCAGGTAGCAAAAATGTCAAAATGGTGCATTGTAGAGACTGATGGTGTCATGCTTTCTGTTTATTACACCTCTACTGCAATCACATTTTTTGAACACCAGAGGGCAGATTTAAAACTCAATTCTTTCAACTGCAGCATACTAAAGATCTTTATATATATATATAAATATGACCTAAAACATCATCACCTAATTAGATTAGATTTTCACACCTAAAAGTCCTAAAAGTAGACAAAGAGAACCCAGTTAAACAAATGACATAAAGTATTATACTTGCTCATTTATTTATTGAGGAAAATTACGCAATATTACATATTAGTGCGTGGCAAAAATATGTGAACCTCTAGAATTAGCAGTTAATTTAAAGGAGAAATTTAGAGACAGGTGTTTTCAATCAATGGGATGACAATCGGTGTGAGGGGGCACCCTGTTTTATTTAAAGAACAGGGATCTATCAAAGTCTGCTCTTCACAACATGTTTGTGGAAGTGTATCATGGCACGAACAAAGGAGATTTCTGAGGACCTCAGAAAAAGAGCTGTTGATGCTCATCAGGCTGGAAAAGGTTACAAAACCATCTCTAAATAGTTTGGTCTCCACCAATCCACAGTCAGACAGATTGTGTACAAATGGAGGAAATTCAAGACCATTGTAATCCTCCCCAGGAGCGGTCGACCAACAAAGATCACTCCAAGAGTAAGGTGTTTAATAGTTTGCAAGGTCACAAAGGACCACAGGGTAACTTTTAAGCACCTGAAGGCCTCTCACACATTGGCTAATGTTAATGTTTATGAGTCCCCCATCAGAAAGACACTGAACCACAATTGTGTGCATGGCAGGGTTGCAAGGAAAAAGCCCTGCTCTTCAAAAAGAACATTTCTGCTCTTCTGCAATTGCTAAAGATCACAAGGTCAAGCCATAAGGCTACTGGAAGAATGTTTTTTGGATGGATGAGACCAAAATAGAAATTTTTGGATTAAAAGAAAAACATTATGTTTGGAGAAAGGAAAACACTGCATTTCAGCATAAGAACCTTATCCCATCTGTGAACCATGGTGGTGGTAATATCATGGTTTGGGCCTGTTTTGCTGCATCTGGGCCAGTACGGTTTGCCATCATTGATGGAACAATGAATTCTGAATTATATCAGAGAATTCTAAAGGAAAATGTCAGGACATGAACTGAATCTCAAGAGAAGGTGGGTCATTCAGCAAGACAATGAACATAAGCACACAAGTCGTTCTACCAAAGAATGGTTAAAGAAGAATAAAGTTAATGTTTTGGAATGGCCAAGTCAAAGTCCTGACCTTAATCCAATCGAAATGTTGTGGAAGAACCAGAAGCGAGCAGTTAATGTGAGAAAACCCACCAACATCCCAGAGCTGAAGCTGTTCTGTACGGAGGAATGGGCTAAAGCCGGTGAGCAGGACTGATCACCAGTTACAGGAAACGTTTAGTTGCAGTTATTGCTGCACAGGGGGGTCACACCAGATACTGAAAGCAAAGGTTCACATACTTTTGCCACTCACTAATATGTATATGGATCATTTCCTCCCTCATAAATAATGACACGTATAATATTTTTGTCTCATTTTTTTAACTTAAAAAAAAAACTCTGGGTTTCTCGTTATCTACTTTTAGTAGGACTGTGGTGAAAATCCTGAATGATGTTTTAAGGTCATATTAATGTAGAAAATTATAAAGGGTTCACAAACTTTCAGCAGCAAACTTATATATGATACACATAGCATTTTATTTACGTGTTAAAAAAAACCTATGTTTTCTTCTAGTTCTTTTTATTGCAGGGACAAATTTTTGTGTTTTTTTAAAAACGTACTCAGGAAAATGTGCGTTGTTTATACTTCAGAAATAAAAAATGGTAAGAAAATCCCTTTCATAACCTCAGTAACCACCACAAATCAAAATCAAAATCATATCAGAGCGTATCATTACACATAACACCCCTATTTTAAAGTGTTGTCGGGGCCTAAGAGTGGCCCTGGGGCGTCCTTGTCCAGTATTCTAGTACTTTAAAAAAAACAATATAATAAAAAAATAAACGGCTGAGCACCTCTGCTGAATTCAACAAGCAAAAAAAAATCCATTCCCACTCACTTTGTAGAACAAAATACTGGAAAACACATTAGATATTTAACATTTATTATTTCTAATTTTCCAAACTCAGTTGATTCAGTCAAGCGGTCCAGTATGCTATAACCAACCAATGATTCAGTCAATTCAGCGGTCGCAGTATGCTACCTATAACCCCCGACCATGCTATGCTACCCCCCCCAAACCTCCCCCACCCTAATAAACCCCACCCATCTCAGAGACTTCTCGTGTTTGGGCCAAAAAAAAGGATATGATGCCTCCCAAACACTCTGAGAGATGCGTGTGGTTCAAGCATCGAGAGAAAAAAATGGCAACTGCACTCCAACTCTTTAACAGTTGACCCATCTGGAATCCAGCTGAAACTGTTGTCTTGTTCAGAAGAGAGTAAAGAGGGTCCAGCGGGTTTTTGATATGCAGTAACTTATGTCATACTTTCCCTTTACCTCTGCTCTTTCTCCTTCCTTGCTTCCTCTCCGTAAAAATAAGCTGTTAGTAAAAAGCCTGGAACCCCTGCAATTTACAGCCTTTTGCTTTTAGGAAACAAAACCAAACCTTCTTGCAGTACCACACTGCCGGACAGCCTGAAAATGGTCAAGTTGAATTGATAAATGATGCCTTTTTTTTTTCTCGGTACCCTCGTCACCCCGCCCAGCGGACCTCGCTTTCCCATCCTCTCCCTCTTCCCTTAGAGGAAGAGGCTAGAGTCAGGGCAGGTTTATCATCCCATCACCTGCACATATAACCATTGGGCCCTACAGAATCCATTTCATTTTCCACCCACCATTTCAGTTTATGTATTTTCGCCCACTGCCTGCTTTTCAAAGACTAATTAAATTTGGATAAAGATTTGGATTTTTAAGCTCTCGTACTCAAGATGGTAGCTCCCATTGCTGGCTGCGGCCGCACTGGATGCTTAGCCAGGAAACACCACCTGTTAAGAGCCACCAGCATTATGAAGGTCTCCACCCACCCCTGTCACAGCCTGTTTCCCTCTTACCCTCAGGTAAGCTTACAGATACTACTGGGCTCTATACTAGGCTCTGTAATAGCATCTACCCGATTACTAAATAGTGTGGAACAAGTGCAATATCAACATAACCTGAACCTGAATTGTTCAAAACAGAAACTCTTGTGCAATAGGTTTATTTAAATATTTTGGTGTGTTGGAGATTTCGCCCAAGGTCAACAAGGAAATAAACTTTAATCTTACATGTACAAATGTAAAAGAACAAATTAAAATAATTAAGTGGAGAAGCACACAATCTATTTATTAGTTTTCATTAATTCATGAATCCCAGCAATAAGAGCACATACACACAGCAAACAGTCGTGCGATGTACCAAAGAACTCTGGCTTTGACTTCCTTTATATACATCCTTGCAGCTGTCTATTTTTAGCAAGCCACCAATATTTTTTAACATGCTTTGGTTACGCCCCTTTTTCCACTGTGCTGAAGATAATTGTGGTGTAGATTTTCTTATTCCCTTTGGTAATTTCTTATATATGTTGGCCTCATATTTTCCATGAACATGCATGCTAGAGGTCTTTGACAAATCACGTACATTTTATCACTCGTTAGCTAAAAATACACTACAGGTTCAAGAATCCTGTTTATAAGCTTCTGTATGGTCTCATTACTAAAAACTAGGGGTGTAACGATACACTCACCATTTGATTCGATTCACGATCCTGAGTTCACTATTCGATTTTCTCCAGATTATTGATTTTACATTCAATAAAAGGCGTTCCTTTTTTATTTCTGAACTGTAAACGATGCAAAACAATGCACGTTTCTTGCATATTTTCTTAAACAAAAATCTCCTGCAGTTAAAAGAATTTTAATAGCTAGAAACGTAAATAACTAAGCATTGTCTTAAATTGAAAATGACACCATGTTATCATGCCCAGTTTGTCAAACACCTGTTTGTATCAATTGTGTGTGAAAAGTGCTATACAAATATCTATCTTTAAACAGCCCATTCCAAACATTCAGTTTCCATCAGAGAAGATATGAAGGAAGATATGCCGTTTATGATGTATAATTGGACCCTCTGGTCTCATTTTCAGGACAGTGAACTGAATGGGCCAGCTTGGACAAAAGCTAAGTGTTGAACCCTGTTGAACTGCTCCTTCGTACAGTCTTTATCTGATATAGTTATCGTTCCGTTCCCTGTCTCTGCTTGATGCTGTTTTTGAAGCGCATCAGTGTAATTCAATTGAAACACAACCCACTATATCTGTGGGTTTGGAGGTGTCTGAACTGACTGAGTGTAAAATGAGACATTACAGCATTAGAGAGACAGAAGGAACAACAGTAGCTTGGTACTAATTGCTTTGACTGTAATCCCATTAGTCCCATGCATCTAGCTAACCTATGCTACTATATCCACTTTCCTTAAACTCATATTTACACATTTACAGTCAAATGTAAAAATATCCATTAGGTGTGGGCAATACTGGCACAGTTCTCCATCATGGGACAGGTGAGACTGTAGGCGAGACTAGCCGTTTGTGACAATTTCAGTCTCTTAGCAGTAACACAACAACAAGCGCACCTTTACATACAACATTACAAACACGTGCTTAAGCTGTGCATCATCACCAGCTATACAACAGGTAATTTACCACTTTTGAGGCTCAATCAACCAAGAGATCTCCATCTTGTTCAACGTACCCTTACCCTCCTTATCTTTACCACAAAACCCCAAAGGAACAAGATAAGCAGAGCGAAGCAGGGGGAAAAAAAAGAGTCAGTCAACACCGTCTCTTCCTTCCTGTCTGTGAAAGCGATGGAGTGATTTCCCTACAGATTGCACATGTCGGAACAGAGAATTGGTGAAGGAGGTCTGGCAGACGCCGCTCTCCTACCCACGCCGAATGTCAGTTCCACCCCTGAGTTAATACAGCAGAGAGCAAGTCGAGCGCCGGCACACAACAATGCTGGAATAAATAAGCAAAGCAAGCCAAGCTGAACAAGGGCAGATGACACCGGAGAGCCGTGCTTAATACCCATCTCTGTGAAGCTTAGACAGAAGAGAACCTGTAGGCTGCATTTAGAATGAAGCCACACAGATTTTCAGCAAACTCCTATTTATTTCAACAGAACTGTAACTATCAATGGATTCGCATCAAGAACTGTCAATGGTTTCCAAACTTTTGCTTAAAGTACCACTACTTTGCTGGTTGGATAAATGAAGTCCAATATTTTGCACCGTATCGCAACCTAAACTGTTTACAGGGAGAACAAGAAGCTAAACTGTTCTCAGATTTCAAAATAATAAAGTGTCTGAAGGTCTTTTCGAAATCTAGTTTCTTAAAGTACAGGTACAGTACTGTGCAAAAGTCTTAGACCACCACTAGATTAGATATACCACTGTTGTAGCACTGGTATAATGACTAAAACTATATGATTATAATTATTTCTCAGTCTTTTTTCTAGCAACCAGAAAATACAGAAAATACAGAAAATTTACATTTACAGCATTTAGCAGACGCCCTTATCCAGAGCGACTTACAATTGATACAGTCGTACAATCCAAGCAATTGTGAGTTAAGGGCCTTGCTCAAGGACCCAACAGTGGCAGCTTGGCAGAGGTGGGATTTGAACCCTGGACCTTCTGGCCCAGATTCCAGTACCATAACCGCTAGGCTACCACAGTCCCAGAGTCTGTATGCAGTATTAAAAAGCCAGCCAATCGCAGACATACTCACTCACTCTCGGACACTAGGGAGATGCCAATTGACCTTATGCACATATTGAATGTGGGAGAAACCAGAGTAACCTGAGGAGACCAACACAGACAAGAACAGAACATGCAAACTCCACACAGGTAGAAGCCAAGCCGGGACTTGAACTCTGCTGAAGCCTCCTGAGCTATAAGGGAACAGACTAACCACTTCACAACCACTGGCATCTAAACACATTTGCTCTGCATATACAATATTATTCCCTCTATCACAAATACTTCCAGTGTCGTGCCCGTGCCTGCCATAACAAACAAAACTAAAAAAAACACCCCATGTTTAATGGTGTCAAATAGTGTTCTTTATGAATAATTTTTCTTTATCGTTTTTTTTTTTTTTCCTTTTTTCATTTTTTTTTTTTTTTCTTCTTTTTTTTTTTTTTTTTTTTCTTTTTTTGCTTTTTTTTCTTTTTCTTTCCCCAAACCCTTGGATTCTTTGTCACTTGATGACAGAAATGCTGTCAAACCAGGATCTGCGTTTCAGAATCCTGCGTTTCAGACCCTTGGCTTGATGCAGCACAAACAACAAAATAAAAGCTTTGTCAAGAATTAGATTGTGAAACTATACATCTTTTCTTACGTCACTTTCAAACTGTTCTTAGAGTCTGAGATAATTCCTCAAAGACATGAAAGGTGAGAAAACATGGACGTCACTAGGTTTCTCATTTCTGTTCGCACATCCAATTCAGGGCCAAATTCTGAAGACTACTTCTAAGTAAGGAGCTGCCAGAAAGCCCACGGGCTCCAGGCTAGCAAGCTTGTCAAATCTGGCCTCTGCAGTGCGAAGGCACAGGCTCTCGGCAGCCCGTCAGCAAGTACATCTCCATAATGGTGACACCAAACCGTGTTCCGCTGACCTTCTTTCTCCTCCTCCTGGGTCATGAGCATAGCTGTAGGCAGAAGAGTGCCACGCTCTGATCCGTGTCCACGGTGCCGTCTCTTTCCAGAAGCAGTGGAGCATCTCGCCTTCTTACTTCTCCAGTATCACTTCAGAGCAGCTCTGCCAAACCAGGTCTGACGCTGCTGTCAAACATTCTGCCCCAAGTCTCACTTCGTCCTTTTTTTTGGGTAACTGCTTCTAACTTCTTGTTTTTTATGGATCTCATTGATTTGTTTATTTATCTACAGCTCTCACATTACAAATGCAAGCCCATTTGTGAAGTTCTTGTGATCAGGATTTAAATACAGTTAGAAGCTATAGTTCCTGCTTAATTGGTTCTACCAGCAACAGTAGGCAATACAACCTGGGCAAAGCACCAGTCCATCACATTCACACTCAGGCAAGCCTAGGGGCAATTTAGAGCAGTCTACCTAGGGCTGTGTGTTTTTCGTAACAATGTGCATCGTAGAGTTTGAGACTGACAACATCACATGCATTCTGTTTATTACGCCATGTCAATTTTTCCCTGTGTCACAATGTTTGGTCATAGAGACGTGAATGGGTAAACAGTGGTAGGACTTAAAGCAGGTGCCTTCATGTGTATCTACAAGCCTCGGTGTGGTTGAAGGACTTCAGTGGGAGTTATTTAAAGACCAAGTTCAACTCATTAAACACATGAAAACAGGTTTAGCTCCTGCTTGGATGGCGCAAACCTTTTCCTTTGTGGCTAATGCCAGGCATCTCTGGCCTAAATGAATACTTAAATACATTTTGACAGATTAACAGGAGATTAACAGGTGAGTTCTGAATTGTGTGATTTGAATCTGAAAGCAGATTTCAATTATAAGACAGCTTAATGTCATCAGAAATGTGGCTAACATACACTGAAGTATTCATTTCAGCTCTACTAGTAGTTTAACCAAGTCAAATCTCACCGCATGAGGTCATTCCAGGCCCTCAGAAATACAAATATTACCCTTGCTCTGAGCAGACCCAAAAGTCAACATCAGCACTGTAGATTTAAGAAACGCTGTATTTTCTGACTAGGTCATGTATTAAATGTGACTTTTTACATTTGTCGAATGTACGATGGAAATGTAATTTGAAAAACGAGCCAAAGGTCACACACTTACACAAACCCCCATATAATATTACAGAGCTGATAAAAAAAAACACTTTCCTTGATTAAAATCCCAAAATAATTGCTGTCATTTATAAAAACCATCAAGCAGCTAATTTGCTGCACTGACTTCGCCCGACCGCTCGCTTGTTAAAATTCAGCTATAAAGTCCAGCAAATTTGACTGCCTTGGGTGATTGATGGCTCCAATTTGTTCCCACCTAATGTCAGATATTAAATTCTGAATTATGCATAGAATTCACGTCATGTAACGTGCAAGCAAAAATCCAAAGAGAATCCCAGCCAGTGTCTGTAGATATGGGCTTCTCACAATGGGTCGGGACAACACACACACACACACACACACACACACACACACACACACACACACACACACACACACACACACACACACATCACTATCACTTGTGGGGACTTTACATTGTCATAAGGACTACTGTAGCTAATTAATGCTATACCAAATCCTAACCTTAACCTCAATAACCTAATGGAGATCTTTTGACTGTTTTGCTTTTAAAAAAAAAAACAGTTATACTTACTGATAAAAAATAAGCAGTTCCCCCATCAGAACGAGCAAAAAGTCCCCACAAGGTAAAATACAAGTTTTAACATGTCATGACTTTTGAATTGATTGCCCATCATTTCGCTTGTCCATTTTTAAGCACCTTTTATTTCACTCTGCTGTGCTAAACTAAATCCCCTATTGGACAAAAAAAAGTCGATTGAGCAAACACCAGCCAGAATCACTTCCTGGTCTATTCATGTTTTTTATTAAATGATAATTCAGTTGACAGTTTCTCTTGTGAATTGATGGCCCAGCATTGCTTTTCTCAGCTGCTTTTCTCGAGCTCATCTTCCATGCTGAGTGGCTACACGTAGTGATCGCAATCATCTGCGCTTTATGAAACAAACAAATCAGCGGAGGCGGCCTTGGGGCTCATGGGATGTTTCACTGTGCTGAGCGCGTGCCTTCCTCTTACCAGGCACTCAGTAATTTCATTACCTGGTCAGTATGGGAGGCAGCGCTCCAGAATGCCTTTCCAAGAGCATATTATCAGTGCAGTTACCACACGTAAGTGTGTAGTCCAATAATAATGCTGTAATTTGGAACTCCAGCAACCCAAATCTGATCACTGACAGGCATCAGGTAACAAAACAGCCTTCTGGTTTAGGTAGGCAATGCAGCATCGTAGTAGAGTCCCAGCATTGCCTTCCAAACAGACGTCATACCCCATCAACACAACACTAACCCTTGCTGGGACAAGTCATGGACTGACTACTGACCCATCCAGGGCATGCTTCCTGCTTACAGATTGATCATGTGGTTAGATGTGAGGTTATCTACACAAAATAATACAAATGATATTGGGTAGAGAAACATTTAAAGAGGGTTTCCATCTTTGGTTTGTTCTCTGTAAGCAAAATTAGGTTAGTCGAAGAAAGCTTAACTATAAAGAATGAGAGCTAAGTACGTTTCTCAGCTAAGCAACATATTTCCATTGCTGCCCTCTATTTTCCATCTTAAAACCCTTAAAATAGTAGTTTCTTCAGAGAGCCATTGTTTTGAATGCCCTGTTTGTAAACCAAACACTTCTGTGTGTTTACAAATGCGAATTTGAATATTTTTATGCACTTAGATTTAGTGTTGTAGCCAAGATCGCTAGCTCCGATCGCTAGCAAAGACTGGGAGTGGCCGAGACTGAGATGAGACTAAGATATTTTTTTTTCATCATACAAGAATAAAAAGAATAAAATGGGAAAAAATGTATTTAGTATGTAATTCACTTAACACTATTTTAATTGTGCATTATATAATTATAATTATTACTAAATAGTGTTATATTTCATCATAGATTTTGTAAAATATAACACTAAATTATATATAGCCTAAAATTATTATTAATTATTGTTATTATTATGTTATAGTCTTAGTTAAACTAAGGCAACGTAACTTTCAGAAGTCACTACATAATGTCAACTGAATATAGACAAAAAATATCCATTATCATTATTAAATGTGAAAACACAATAACAGTAATCCCAAATGTGGGAGCAATGGTAAAATAAACCGAGCGGTGTAAATGCACTCTTGCAAATGTGTTCAATGATTTGATACTAAATGAGAAGACCAGTAAGAGTGCAGATTTTATTTAGGCATGCAGAGAAAAGACTGATTTATTCTTTTTGAATGGATTGACATTCAATGACAATAGAAAAAAGTTCAGTTTATAATTAACGTTACCCCAGACAGACCCATTGGACTCGGCTGGTCTCAACAACAGTTTCCGAGTCCACCTTACCCAGAGACTGAGACAAGACCGAAACCACTCATTTATGGTCTTGAGACCGGACTCGAGTACTATAACACTACTTAGATTGTTAGCAAGTAAGAACAATAAAGTATTTGCACTGTTAATTGTTGAGATACCTTCAAAAAGTCAGAGTAAAGAAATAATTCACTAATTAATTTATCGATTTCTGTTTTATAAGTGCAACAATAAATATCCGGAAACAGTTTAGCTTGTGAGCTTGCCAACCTAGCTAAATGGAAAACAAGTGGCCACAGTGGATACATTTAATACTTGAAAACGAATTTATGTATTAAATGTATGGGACAGCAAGAAGCTTGGACTAAATGGGAAAATGTGTTGCAAAGGAAGATCACCTGGTCCAACATCTTGAAAGCAGACTTCCATCGGATCAGGTTCCTAGTCCAAGCTGTCTATGATGTCCTACCTAGTCCAGCAAACCTCCATGTCTGGGGTAAAAGTGAAACACCAACCTGCCCCCTCTGTCCAAGAAGGGGATCCCTGGAACACCTGCTTAGCAGCTACCCAAAAGCACTTTGGGACGGGCATTATCGCGGGTGCCACGACCAGGTATTACGGGCAGTTGCTGAGAGTATAGACACTGTCATTTGCACTGTCAAGGGCTACCACAAGCTGAAGCCCATCATGTTTCACAAAGCTGGAGAAAAGTCCATCACAGGTACGATCTGGTCTCCTCTCCACCGCCACCGACTGGAAGCTGGAAATGGACCTTGGCAGGCAGCTAAAGTTCCCAGGTAGAATAATAACAACATGGTTTCGACCAGACATGATCATAATTTCGAATTCCACCAAGCAACTGATCATGCTGGAGTTCACAGTTCCCTGGGAAGAACGCCTGGAGGAGGCAAATGAGAGGAAACACGCCAAGCACCAGGAGTTGGTGGATGAATGCAGGAAACAAGGCGGTCGAACTCACTGTGAGCCTCTGGAGGTGGGCTGCCGAGGTTTTGCAGGACAATCCCTCTGCAGGGTTTTTACACTGCTGTGTATCACTGGTCAGGCAAAGAGGAAGGCAATCAGATCCGCTGAAACTGAAGCCGCAGAAAAAGCCAGCAGGTAGCTTTAGATCAAGAAGGCAGAACCTTGGGCAAACGCAGCTGGGACACGGGCCAGAGCCTAATCAACCCATGGCAGGGTCGCCTAGGCAATGGAGTCTGATGTTGAAAGACCCGAAAGACCCTATGACCCCAAGTTACATCACTGATGATGTGTCCCAGCGCATATGTAAGATGCATCTATCACCTATTTAATATTTTAAATCATTTTAAGTCAATTTAATGCAGCGGACGGAAATGTTAATGTCTGATTTTCATTCACAGCCTCACTGGACCACATGTACCCGAGTCATATCTGGCCAAGGGCAAAGTATTAGACCTTAAAACTTCAAGCACTGCTGCATCTCACCTGAACCATGTTTAGGTTTCTAAATTTGGCAAGACTCTCCATGGTTAGCTTGCGAAACTAGGCCGTGCTCTTGGATGTGTGTAATTGAAGCTAGCGGGGTAGAATGATGCCTTGACTGACACCAGATGTGATAGCAACAGGCCATTTAGAAGTCCTGCTGCAGCCTGCCTCACCTAATGCTAATTGCTAAAGTGTCTCATTTTCCATGTGAATGGATCAATGGCTAGCTGGGTAGCACAGAGAGTGCATAGCTGTGCAGACTTTTCGGTGAAAATGATCTCACAATCCTTAGCCTATATCACTGGTTTGAAATCTCATCACCGTAAAATACTCTACATGTCAAAGACCGTCATTTCAAGCTGGCGTTTTGATTATTAAAACAAACAAACCTGCGTTAAGCATGTGAGCAACCCTCTTCTGAGACGAAGGCGTTCCTGGTGATGAATAGTGCCGTCTCATCAGCCACGCTGTCTTAAGCAGCAGTAATTAGCAGGCAAGAGATGTCAAATCTCTGAATTAATTCCCCTGATTGTAGCATTGATTATTTAATCCTCTGGAGCTGAGTGTCATCAGGAAACCTCCGAGTGTAACGAGCATGTGTTGTGAAAGCTGTGGGGTAGATGCTGTTGTCTTTCAGAAAGAAATGATCGCTTTTTAGAACTAAGAACAACTAACGCATGTGCCTTGTGCTCTCGGTGGTCTGGCACCAGAGCTCCCTGCAACCCTAACTAGAAAAAGTTGGGATAAAGCAGATAACACCCTGTTAATAGAGGTCATATATGACAGTAGAGTAATGGAGACAATCAGGTGATTACCATTACCTTATTTACAGTGGTGCTTTAAAGTTTGTGAACCCTTTAGAATTTTATATATTTCTGCATAAATATGACCTAAAACACCATCAGATTTCCACATACGTATTAAAATAGATAAAAAGAACCCAGTTAAATAAATGAGACAAAAATATTATACTCGGTCATTTATTTATTGTGGAATATTAACCACTATTACATATTAGTAAGTGGCAAAAATATGTGAACCTCTAGGATTAGAAGTTAATTTAAAGGAGAAATTAGAGTCAGGTATTTTCAATCAATGGGATGACAATCAGGTGTGAGTGGGCACCCTGTTTTATTTAAAGAACAGGGATCTATCAAAGTCTGCTCTTCACAACACGTTTGTGGAAGTGTATCATGGCACGAACAAATGAGATTTCTGAGGAGCTCATAAAAAGAGTTGTTGATGCTCATCAGGCTGGAAAAGGTTACAAAACCATCTCTGAAGAGTATTGACTCCACTCTACAAATACAAAAAACTATTTAGTCAGTCACTGATTGTGCAAGTTCTCCTACTTAGAAAGATGAGAGAGGTCTGTAATTTTCATCATAGGTACATTTCAACTATGAGAGACAAAATGAGAAACAAAAATCCAGGAAATCACATTGTAGGATTTTTAAAGAATGTAGTTGTAAATCATGGTGGAAAATAAGTATTTGGTCACTCATAAAAAAGCAAGATTTCTGGCTCTCATAGACCTGTAACTTCTTCTATAAGAAGCTCTTCTGTCCTCCACTCGTTACCTGTATCAATGGCACCTGTTTGACCTCGTTATCTGTATAAAAGACACCTGTCCACAGCCTCAAACAGTCAGACTCCAAACTCAACCATGGCCAAGACCAAAGAGCTGTTGAAGGACACCAGGAAGAAAATTATAGACCTGCACCAGGCTAGTAAGAGTGAGTCTACAATAGGCAAGCAGGTTGGTGTAAATAAATCAACTGTGGACACAGTTGTAAGAAAATGGAAGACATACAAGACCACTGATAATCTCCCTCGATCTGAGGCTCCACGCAAGAGCTCATCCCGTGGGGTCAAAATGATCATGAGCACGGTGAACAAAAATCCCAGAACTACACGGAGGGACCTGATGAATGACCTGCAGAGAGCTGGGACCAAAGTAACAAAGCTACCATCAGTAACACACTACGCCGAGAGGGACTCGGATCCTGCAGCGCCAGGCGTGCCCCCTTGCTTAAGACGGAAGATGGAACGTGGCTGGGTCTTCCAGCATGACAATGATTCCAAACACACTACACGGGCAACGTAGGAGTGGCTCCGTAAAAAGAATTTCAAGGTCCTGGAGTGGCCTAGCCAGTCTCCAGACCTCAGCCCCTTAGGAAAATTTGTGGAGGTGCCCCAAAACATCACTGCTCTAGAGGAGATCTGCATGGAGGAACGGGCCAAAATACCAGCTACAGTGTGTGCAAACCTGGTGAAGACTTACAGGAAACGTTTCACGTTTGCCAACAAAGGTTACGTCACAAAGTATTGAGTTGAACCAAATTTATTGACCAAATACTTATTTTTCACCATAACTTACAATTAAATTCTTTAAAAATCCTACAATGTAATTTCCTGCATTTTTTTTTCTCATTTTGTCTCTCATAGTTGAAGTGTACTTATGATGAAAATTACAGACCCCTCTCATCTTTCTAAGTCGGAGAACTTGCACAATCAGTGACTGACTAAATACTTTTTTTGCCCCACTGTACATACTTTAGCACTTGTAAATCTGTAGCAGAAATATTTCATAAGATGTGAGAGAAAACAGCTCAACCTGCACTTCTTAGCTGTTAGGAAGCAAATGTATCTGTAAACAAGCTTCAAAAAATCCAGACACCAGAATGGAGTGGCTGAAATTTCTTTTTTTCAAGCGTCTCAGAGAATTTTGCTCAGAGCTTAACAGTGTGTTCAGCAAATCTCAGACTCTGGCACTGCAGGCTTTGACAGAAAGTTACTGCTGAAAAAAAGGGACAGTTCTAAACTTGTACCAAGTCCACAGTACACAAAAAAATGGTCCATAAAATTAACTAGTCAAAAACAATCAAACTAAATGCAAATAAACAACCTGAACATGAACAAACTAGTCAAACACTAACATAAAGCGCAATAGGAACATACAGTGGAGGCTAAAAGTCTGAGGCCACAAGTGAAAATATCAGAATAAAAGTTTGAGTACAAAGTGTTGAAAAAAATCTTCTGATGAATTTCAGAATTAATTTGATATTTTGTCTGTTCTCCCTTTTGCTCTAATGACAGTATGTACTTGAGCTGGACACCACAAGTTAATCCCAGAATGATTTCACAATATTCCAAAGAGAAGGTTGTGATGTTACTGAATGACTGGCTTTTTTGTCTTCAATTGCCTCCATTTGTGTGTGATGGAGCAAATTTTATATTCCATACAGGTGTGCACCGTTTAACGTCCACGTTTCGCTCTGTACAGATTACTGACTGACAAGGATGTTGACTGGACATTACCATAGTCACATAGTTGTTTAGATGCTTTGCACATAGTGTTTTAATTTAAAAGATAATATGGATTAAAACACAATATGAAAACATTTAGTACAGTACTGTACAATACAGTAATTCTTATCTTTGTAGCTTTTAAATAACTTGAAACACTGAAAATGAAAACGAGTAGAATGTTACCATGCTTTCTGCCTTCAAGACTGCGATTCTCTTTTCTGTCAGCAGGTGTCGAAGAGTTTGCTTATGCTAGTTTTCCATCATTCAGACATGACTTAGAAGTATAAAAGGCTTACAGTGGGGCAAAATATTTATTTTGTCAGCCACTGATTGTGCAGGTTCTCCTACGTAGAAAGATCAGAGAGGTCTGTAATTTTCATCATAAGTACACTTCAACTGTGAGAGACAGAAAATCAGAAAAAAAAAATCCAGGAAATCACACACTGTATGATTTTTAAAAAATTTAATTGTAAATCATGGTGGAAAAATAAGTATTTGGTCACCCACAAACAGGCAAATATTTCTGGCTGTCACACCTGACCTTACTTTCTTCTTTAAGAAGCTCTTCTGTCCTCCATCGTTACCTGTATAATGGCAGCTGTTTTACCTCGTTATCTATATACTAAAAACCCTGTCCACAGCCTCAAACAGTCAGGACTCCAAACTCAACCATGGCCCAAGACCAAAGAGCTGTTGAAGGACACCATGAAGAAAATTGTAGACCTGCACCAAGCTGGGAAGAGTGAATCTACCATAGGCAAGCAGGTTGGTTGTGAATAAAATCACAGTGGGAGCAATTGTAAGACATACAAGACCATTGATAATCTCCCTTGATCTGTGGCTTCATGCAAGATCTCAACCTGTGAGTCAAAATGATCATGGGAACGCTGAGCAAAAAAATCCCAGAACTATCAGAGGGACCTGATTAATGACCTGCAGAGAGCTGGGACCAAAAGTAACAAGGCTACCATCAGTAACACTTCGCCAAAAGAGAGTCAGATCCTTCAGTGCCAGGCGTATTTCCCCTGCTTAAGCCAGTACATGTCCAGGCCTGTCTGACGTTTGCCAGAGAGCATATGGATGATCCAAAAGAGGATGGGGAGAATGATCATGTGGTCAGATGAAACCAAAATAAAACTTTTTGGTAAAAACTCAACAGCAGGAAAAGGATCCTGAGTCGCATCCCAAAAACACCATACCTACTGTGAAGCATGAGGGTGGAAAACATCATGCTTTGGGGCTGTTTTTTTCTGCAGAGGGAACAGGACCACTGATCCGTGGTAAGGGCAGAATGAACGGGGTCATGTATTGTGTGAGATTTTAAGCCAAAACCTTCTTCCATCAGTGAAAGAGCATTGAAGATGGAACGTGGCTGAGTCCTTCCAGCATGATAATGATCCCAAACACACCGCTCAGGCAACATAGGAGTGGCTCCGTAAAAAGCATTTCAAGGTCCTGGAGTGGCCTAGCCAGTCTCCAGACCTCAACCTCATAGAAAATTTTGTGGAGGGAGTTTGAAAGTCCGTGTTGCCCCAAAACATCACTGCTCTAGAGAGGATCTGCATGGAGGAATGGGCCAAAATACCAGCTACAGTGTGTGCCAACCTGGTGTAAGACTTTTGTCCTCTGTCATTGCCAACAAAGGTTATGTTACAAAGTAATTGAGTTGAACCAATTTATTGACCAAATACTTATTTCCACCATGATTTACAATTAAATTCTTTAAAAATCCTACAATTTGATTTCCTGGATTTTTTTTCTCATTTTGTCTCTCATAGTTGAAGTGTACCTATGATGAAAATTACAGACCTCTCTCATCTTTCGAAGTAGGAGAACTTGCACAATCAGTGGATAACTAAATATTTTGTGCCCCACTGTAGTATACAGGACAGATTTTTATTTCCTATTATAATTCTTAAAACCTTGGACATTAAAGGAAAGGGATGTTGATCAGATGGACTTTAAATGCCATATACTAAGTACTTCACAAACACACTCTATTTAAACAACACACATCTGTTCAGATATGAAATCTACATAGACAAACAGTGGCAACAGAATGGGTTGTACTGAACAGCTCAGTGACTCTCAGTATGAAACTGTCAAATTTTTCCACCTCCAACAGTCATTTCAACAACGTCTTGCTCTGGCCTTCTAAAACTACATCCATAAAGAAATGGCTTGCCAACTTTGACAAAGAACTTGGCTGGCCTTCACAAAACACTGAGCTTAACACTTAGCTTCAGACACCTCTGAGAATAAGTTAAACAACTGAATGCCAACTGTGAGCCAGGACTAATTGCCCAACATCAGTGCCTGTAATCTAGTAGAAAGCCTTCTGAGAAAAGTGAAGTCTCTTGTAGCAGCAAAAGGTGAACTCCATGCTAATACAGGTCTTAAGGATGTCCATAAACTTTTGGCTATATACTACACACACTCAGACTACATGCTTATGCATTTTAGCTAAAGTGACTCTAGCCCAACAATGTACTGCCATAAGTTCACTCATTTGGATGACAGACCATTATCGACACAGCGGTCGCACTGATATTTTGGTACTGTAGGTAATTTCTTCCATGTCCATTTTGTGTTGGTCAGCCTTTGGTCCTTAGGCAGTGCCAGTTTTATCAGGACACTTAACTATATACTGATTTGACAGAACCCTCAGCGGTCTAATACACTAGCACTGCAGGCATCAGTAATGAGTCCTGCAGTACCTTCCAATTGGGTCGGGATTCACAAGCACAATTGGCTGTGTCTGTTGAAGGCTGGATCACCCCCCAGTGCTGCAACAAAGACCCCCCCACGTTGAGACTCTTCCATGCTTGCACCTCCATATTGAACTTTATCAGTTTCTGGTAAACACACTGTTATTTAGTTTAATACACAGATTCAGTACTACACAGAAAATCTGCAGTAAAAAGAGCTCCCATATTTTAAAGAGCTATTTTGATAGTCTCTTTGCACCCTCACAGTATTCAAGCTGGGTAAAGTAGTAGAATACAGCAGAGATTCCTGGGCAAACAGCCAGATGTCCATTGATTTCTGCCTTCAGCTTTGTGGACAGATCTGAACTCTGAATAAAAGTGAGGAAACTCCTACTTTTGTAGACGCACAGACTCCTTAATCAGAATAATCTCTTATCTCGCCACCGAATATAACTTCATTATTCTGTGCTTGCAGATGTGGGCACAGATATTTTCAGGAAGGGTTGAGGGGGAGGCTTGGGCACCATATGCCACTGCATATAAATAGAGGGGCACAGATATTAGCATTTGCAGTGTTCAGTAATAAATCAACATCACTTTGTTCCCCAGCCGGGATGCTAATTGCTTGGGTGGAGTTTTCATTCCCTTAAGTAATGACCTTTGCTGAAAGTACAGCGAGGTCCAAAGGGGTTTTATTAGGTAGGAAAAAAAATCGAGTACAATTTTGTCCTGTGATGTCTCTCACATTACATCATCCTTCAGTCCTAATATACAGCGCTATTATTGTCACTGCTTCTATATATGTATATATATATTACACGTTATATATGTAACTGTTTGCCCTCTTCCTGATTTCCTATTTTTTTGCATGTTTGTCACACTTTAGTGTTTCGGAACATCAAACCAATTTAAATATTAGTCAAAAACAACACAAGTAAACACAAAATGCAGTTTTTAAATGAAGGTGTTTCTTATTAAATGAGAAAAAAAATCCAAACATGCATGGCCCTGTGTGAAAACATAACTTCACACCCAGGGCTGATTATTGCCAGGCTCGTTTAGCTGCATCTGTGGCAGGACGGCTTGCCATCATTGATGAAACACTGAATTCTGAATTATATTAGAGAATTGTAAGGGAAAATGTCAGGACATCCGGCCATAAACTGAATCTCAAGAGAAGGTGGGTCATGCAGCAAGACAACGACCCTCAGCACACAAGTCGTTCTACCAAATAATGGCTAAAAAAATAATAAAGTTCATGTTTTGGAATGGCCAAGTCAAAGTCCTGACCTTAATCCAATCGAAATGTTGTGGAAGGACCTGAAGCGAGCAGTTAATGTGAGGAAACCCACCAACATGCCAGAGCTGAAGCTGTTCTGTATGGAGGAATGGGATAAAATTCCTCCAAGCCGGTGTGCAGGACTGATCAACAGTTACAGGAAACGTTTAGTTACAGTTATTGCTGCACAGGGGGGTCACACCAGATACTGAAAGCAAAGGTTCACATACTTTTGCCACTCACTAATATGTAATATTGGGTCATTTTCCTCAATAAATAAATGATCAAGTATAATATTTTTGTCTAATTTGTTTAACTGGGTTCTCTTTATCTACTTTTAGGACTTGTGTGAAAATCTGATGATGTTTTAGGTCATATTTATGCAGAAATTTAGAACATTCTAAAAGGTTCACAAACTTTTAAGCACCACTGTATTACAACCTCTGACTGAAATGCAAGGAGTAGCTTGTGTTGGCCAGGGGCACCCCACAAACTTTGCTATTTCAGAGATGCTCCAACCCAGCTGTCTGGACATAAGACTTTGGACATGGTTCCAATTCCTCAGGTCATTACTTCTGTCAAAGTCTCCCACATCAGCACAAGGACTACAAGATCTGACTGTTCACTTAGAGTATAATGCACTGCCTGGCCAAAAAAATATCACACACACTAATATTTCATTGGACCGCCTTTAGCTTTGATTATGGCATGCATTCACTGTGGCATCGTTTCCACAAGCTTCTGCAATGTCACAACATTTATTTCTGTCCAGAGTTGCATTCATTTTTCCCCCCAAGATCTTGTACTGATGATGGGAGACTTGGACCACTGCACAGAGTCTTCTCCAGCACATCCCAAAGATTCTCAATGGGGTTCAGGTCTGGACTCTGTGGTGGCCAATCCATGTGTGAAAATGATGGCTCATGCTCCCTGAACCACTCTTTCATAGTTTGAGCCTTCTGAAACAGATGAACATCTTTTCCACGACCACAGGATGCATCTTTCGACATGGTTGTTTAACAAACGAGAAGCTACTGACTGCATCAGTTAGGGTTAAAGAACTTGTTGCCAGCTGAAACATAATCACCAATGCAGTAATTATCCGATGAGAGGTTATCTTTTCTAAAAAATGTAACTATTTGCTTAGTTAAATCCAGGTGGTGACCTTTTTTTTGGCCAGGCAGTGTATAACCCACTGTTTAAATGAGAGAATAACACATGCAACAATAACAACATAATAACACACTTAAGATATAGAATTATCACAGTATATTAGATGATCGATTACCGACACATGGCCGGTGCTGCCTGAATATGGCAGTGAGAAGCTGAAAGCCTCATTATTTGGTCAGGCCTCTGGAGAAAATAATCAGTTTGTCCTCGGATGTGGTAACCAGGGACAAGACCGTGTATTATCTTCAAGGTCGACCCGATTCCAGCTCTGAAAAGAAGCGTCATACTAAAAAAGCCTTTTTACTGGCTTATCGCCCTGTGAACACGTTCATTTAGACAAAGGCCAGAAGAACAGATCCAAATTCGTTCTCCCTGGCACCGCGGTGGAGATAAATTCAACAATCACGCCGTGCCACCGACACAATATCGCCACTCTGACAACAATAGCACTTTCTCTGTCATGCTCTCAGAACTAGAGGAGGGCTGGAGCGCGAGTGGAAGGAGGTAGAGACAATTTTTGTCAGCACACAATGAAAGTACAGGGCAAAGGTTAAATACATTTTCTCCTCTGAAAATATCTTAATTTCACAGTTAAAAGGGTTTTAAATGATCATAAAGGGAGCAAATTAATACTGGAACATATATCAAAGAGGTTTCGAAACTCGGGCTTATTAAAAGAACGTGCCACAGGTTCTGTCGCATCTGAGCAATTACCACAGACAATTTCATTACGTTTCCCCGTGCTGACGAAAGAACAATTAGCTGAATGTCCCAAAACTTCCCTGAGCCTCCCATCACGTATATGTATTTCCACTTTTTGCTTAGTACAAATAAAATCAAATGAATTCAAATCAAGACTCTAAACCCAAAACCAATATGTGAGATGTCCTGGAATGCAGGTGTGCGCCATTTAACGATTGCGTTATGTTCTGTGAAATAGGTCACTAACCGAAATGGATGTTGACCATAGTCATATAGTCTTTTATGCTCCTGTAATGTAAATATAAAGGGGATTTCTACAAGAACTGCATGCAAATTATACATAAATGTATCAGAGATACTGATGACTGGAATATTATGGAAATACTGTAACATACTGTTAGAACCCTGTCTAGGTTAAAAACTTAAGAGGATGGTCTGATGGACCTGATACTTGTTTGACATAAGCCAAAATGCATTGATAGGCAGTATTACGAACAACACGCAAGATCAGCCAGATGAACCACAGACTCAACAAGTGAATGTGAACCAGTTTAGATAGTTATAGGTGAGAGAGAATAGCCTGTCGGTGGATTACACAATGACAATTAAGGAAGACTGGAAATGCACTACACTCCTTAGAACGCTCCACCATTGCCTGTCCGCCACTAGTAGTAATGGATACAACTTCAGACATGGGCAGTGGTGTTTTGTCAATAATCTCCATGATTGTATGAAAAATGCCCTCTCCTGCTGTGCGTTCTTTCACAGGCAAAATTGCAAGGACATCCTCTTTAGATGTCACATCATCAAACACAATTCTAATAAAGATGCACAACTGTGCCGTGTCTATGACATCCGTCGACTCGCCAAATTGGAGCGAAAAAGCCCACACAATCTCTAATGTCCATTTTGAGCTGCTGGACCAAATCCTCTGCCATCAGCGTCACATAACTGTGCTTCTTGACAGCTGAATGGCTTTAATAGCTGCCACAATCTCAGTTTTATTTCCAAAAATCCTGAAACAAACGAGTCTGCTGCCTTGACGAAGGCTCCTGTGACCATTTCGCCATCCTGGAAAGGCTTCTTGTGCTTCAAAATAGCATGGCTCACACTGAAAGATGCAAAGGAGCAGCCTTCGCTCTCAAAATGGGCTTCGTACAAACTGACTAATGATTAGTTAATACCGACTTTACCTTTTTTTTCCTTTCTTACTTGCCAGATCTGAAATGCCACTGCACATTCCCTTCTTAATTAGCGCTATGGCTGTTTGGGCAGATTAGGCAGATTAAGCATTTTGGATTACACAATGCAAAAAAAGTCTCCCACTCGAAACGGAAGTGGTAGCTTTCTGGTGCCTTATTACTGTGTCTCGCACTAATCCTCTGAAAGAACCTTAGTGTAATCTACATTTAAAAATGCATTTCCACTGTTTGCTTAGTACAAAGAAACATATTGAAATTGAATTCAAATCAAACTCAAATACCCTAAACCCAAGACCAATCAGAAATATATGTATGCCTTGTTTAACGACTGTTATATTGGTGTGAAAAAGTGTTTGCCCCCTTCCTTATTTCCTACTTTTTTGCATGTTTGTCACTCTTAAGTGTTTCAGAACATCCAACCAATTTAAATATTAGTCAAAGACAACACAAGTAAACACAAAATGCAGTTTTAAATGAAGGTCATTATTAAGGAAGAAGAAAATCCAAATCTACATTGCCCTGTGTGAAAAAGTGATTGCCCCCCTTGTTACAGCATAACTTAACTATGGTTATCTCACCCTGAGTTCACTATCTCTAGCCACACCTAGGCCTGATTATTGCCATAACCTGTTCTCAATCAGGACATCACTTAAATAGGACCTGCCTGACAAAGTGAAGTACACCAAAAAGATCCTTAAAAGCTACACATCATGCCGAGATCCAAAGAAATTCAGGAACAATTGAGAAAGAAAGTTAATTCAAAGTAAAACAGATCTATCAGTCTGGGAAAGGGTTATAAAGCCATTTCTAAAGCTTTTGGGACTCCAGCGAACCACAGTGAGAGCCATTATCCACAAATGGCGAAGACATGGAACAGTGGTGAACCTCCCAGGAGTGGCCGGCGTGATCAAAATTACCCAAGAGCGCAGCGACGACTCATTCCAAGAGGTCACAAAATACCCCCACAACAACATCCAAAGACTGCAGGCCTCACTTGCCTCAGTTAAGGTCAGTGGTCATGCCTCCACCATAAGAAAGAGACTGGGCAAAAATGGCCTGCATGGCAGAGCTCCAAGACAAAAACCACTGCTGAGCAAAAAGAACATAAAAGGTCCGTCTCAATTTATCCAGAACACATCTTGATGATCCCCAAGACTTTTTGGAAAACATTCTTTGGACTGACGAGACAAAAGTTGAACTCTTTAGCAGGGGTGTATCCCATAACATCTGGTGTGAAAGTAAGACAGCATTTCAGAAAAAGAATATTATACCAGCAGTAAAATATGGTGGTGGTAGTGTGATGGTCTGGGGCTGTTTTGCTGCTTCAGGACCTGGAAGACTTGCTGTGAGAAATGGAACTATGAATTCTGATGTCTACCAAAAATCGTTAAGGAGAATATCCGACCATCTCAAGCTGAAATGAACTTGGGTTTTGCAACAGGACAATGATCCAAATCACACCAGCAAGTCCACCTCTGAATGGCTAAAGAAAAACAAAATGAAGATGTTGAGATGTTGTGGCATGATTTTAAAAAGGCTGTTCATGCCCAAACACCCTCCAATGTGGCTGAATTACAACAATTCTGCACAAATGAGTGGCCAAAATTCCTCCACAACGCTGTAAAAGACTCATTGCAAGTTATTGCAAACGCTTGGTCGCAGTTGTTGCTGCTAAGGGTGGCCCAACCAGTTATTAGGTTTAGGGGGCAATCACTTTTTCACACAGGGCCATGTAGGTTTGGAATTTTTTTTCTCCATTAATAATAAACACCTTCATTTAAAAACTGCATTTTATGTTTACTTGTGTTGTCTTTGACTAATGTTTAAATTGGTTTGATGTTCCGAAAAACACTTAAGTGTGACAAACTTGCAAAAACAGGACATCAGGAAGGGGGCAAACACTTTTTCACACCACTGTATGTTCTGTGAAAAAGGTTGAAACGTTGACTGAAATGGACGTTGACCAGAGTCACATAGTCTTTTTACTATTACTATGATGAACTGTCACATCGGAAGCACAAACCTATAAATGTGTGACACTGGGAGTCATTTGGTATCAGTACAATCTATTCTTCTGCCACTGCTTGTCTATGGAGAATCCAGAAATGTCCTGCTTTATATTTGAATTACAATGAGTTTGCTGAAATAGCAAAGCTTATAATTAAAAGGGGTGTCCACAAACTTTTTGTCTATGTAGTGTATTTTTCGTTTTTTTCTAAATAAACCATGACTAATCAATAACCTGTATGGTCACCCCCGATGGCTGCTGCCCTTGAGTGACATTTACGTTGCACTGAAAAACCTAACAACATCTAAATATTAAATAATGTCCAGCTCTCATGTGGAGTAATGTGGCTGGAAATGAGTGTCATTATTCCCCTAGTTGCTATAACAGCTCTGATCGTAAAGCTTGTTAATTGTGTACTTTAGGACAAAATGGCTGTAATGGCTTGTTCCTCCTTGTTATTCTCTCTTTAGCTTGTTCTTCCCTATTTCAGAGGACAGAAGGTTCCTTGCTTAATTATATTAATTTGATTCTGTCAGGTGGCCATGGACTCCTCACACACAACCAATGAACCGGGTCCTGAATGCAAACAGGAGGCTGAAACAGGTTTCTGACCTACAACTGACCTGCAGCTTCCAGATTTTTACAAAAACGAAGATATCGATCGAGCTGCATAGTGCCTCCAGACATTAAAACTGTGTTTAACAAATAAGGACCAAAGGTAACTGCAATAACTCTGGTGTTAGGACCAGAACAGAGCTCAAAAGTTCACGAAAACAATAAAATGTCCAAATCTGCAGCGCTTCTCCTGCTTGCACAGTTTCATCCTCATTTCTGTCACCAAGACGACAGCCACCCTCAGCTCCCGGTGGAGCACAGCAAGGAGTCTTGCATCACCGATGGACCGATGTCATGGTAACAGAGCTGTTAATGGTTGCCACAGTTTCAAGCCACAAAGAGTCCTTCTAGTGATGCTCCAACAGTGACCAGTGCGCTGTTTCATGGAAAGAGTCCCATTGTAGCTCACCTACTATGAGGTCAAGGCTGTAGAGAGTCTCATGACTCTTTGACTCAGAGTTCTAGGCAGCTGTATGTAGTGTGTTTATACATGCAGGTTGCATGTTCATTGCACATTTCTGAGAGACACCTCACTATATTTCTGTATAAATGTCTAAATACATTTTTGACATGGATTCGTTGCAAAATCCCACAATTCAACATGGAGCATGAGGCCTAACCATGAGTGTAATACATATTTTTTTATTATTTTAACAAGCTAATACATGACTTCAGCTGATATGAGAAGTTACCAAAAGTATGTGGACACACTTTCCAACAGCAACACTTACTACAGAGTTCTGAAAGCACTGTCACTATGTTCATCAAAACAATAGTGAGGAAAAGCCGCGGTTGTGCAACATTCGTTTTTGTTTTTCAATTTCAATACATTATTCCATAAATTACATGAGATATTAAATACTTTATTACAAACTAAGATTTATGTACATTTTTTAGCTCAACTGTAATGGTGGTTCCGGTCGTGTTTTAAGCGCATTCAATGTACACTTCGCACTACAATACGTCGCAGGAATGAAGAGCGCTGTGTAACGTTTGGAGCAGCGGGAACAGGAGAGATGAGCGCAGGTTCTAGTAAAATAAGAATTTATTGAAATAACAAACCAAACCAAGGAAAAACACAGCCAACACAATATGGGAGACGGAAAACGGGTGGCAAACAGAAAACAGGCGGAAACAGAAAACGGGTGCGAAAACAAACACAGACTGAGCTGGAAAATGGGTACACAAAAAGGCATAAACACTGCAGGAAGGACCACAACATAAAAATATACAAAGGCTAAACGCAAACAATACCGGAAAACGAGGCGGACAGGTAAACTAGACGGAACTCCCAGGTGAAAATGAGCACAACAAGAATCCTAGGCGGACGAGGACTGCACAGGGAAGCGGGGAGGGCACGGGCGGGACCAACGCCATAAACATGAATAAACCGCGAGGCAAGTCTCTCCCAGACATGCCTTTATAGGAAGCCCCACAGCTGAGGGGCTTGGGCAGACGGCCTCTGGGAAGGCCTCACTTGGGCAGACGGTCTCTGGGAGGGCCTCACCTCGGCAGACGGTCTCTGGGAGGGCCTCACCTGGGCAGACGGTCTCTGGGAGGGCCTCACCTGGGCAGACGGTCTCTGGGAGGGCCTCATCTGGGCAGACGGTCTCTGGGAGGGCCTCACCTGGGCAGACGGTCTCTGGGAGGGCCTCACCTGGGCAGACGGCCTCTGGGAGAGCCTCACCTGGGCAGACGGCCTCTGGGAAGACATCACTCGGGCAGATGGCCTCTGGGAAGGCCCCTCAGGAACATAAGGTCTCTGGCAGGGCCTCTCGGGAACATGCAGCCTCTTGCAGGGCCTCTCGGCAGCAGACGGCCTCGGGGCAGGCCTATTGGAGACAGGTGGCCTCAGTGCAGGCCTCTTGGAGACAGGCGGCCTCAGTGAAGGCCTCTTGGAGACAGGCGGCCTCAGTGAAGGCCTCTGTCTGGAAGACCTCAGGACGTGACGTGCCTCGGATGGGCATCGGGACAGTCTCCGTGACTTGCGTCCTCTGGACAGGCGTCTGGACAGTCTCTGAGATTAACCTCCTCAGTGCAGGCACAGACACGAACTTCCTCAGAACTAGCACGGGCGCCGACATCCTCAGCGCTGGCACAGGCACCAACCTCCTCGGCGCTGACGTCTGTAGTGCAAATGTCCGTGATGCTGAGGTCGACGCAAATGTCCGTGGTGCAGGGGTTAGTGCAAATGTCCGTGGCGCCATGGTTGGCGCGACTTGCTCCGATAACATACTGAGAGTGACGTCACCTGCAGGTATGGAGCTATTTAAATACGGGGCTAGGTGGCACGTACTGTGCAGGTACGGACTTAAAAGACCCAAAATACTCAGAAGCAGAGCTATGGTGATTAGGTACAAAACTACGAGGCACTACAAACTCTAATACGGGACGTAGTAGCGCATCTGACGGGGCGAAGTTGTGCGACAGGTCCAAGTATGGAACCCAGCGAAGCATTGGGGCCCTGTACTGGGCTACCGGGCTCAGAAACGGAACTAACAAATTCAAGTACGGGGCTACCAAGTTCAGCGCTAACGGCTCAAGTGCTGAGCTAGTGAGCGCTAACGGATCAGGTACTGAGCTAGTGGGCGCTAATGGCTCAGGCATTGAGCTACAGGTCGCTAGCTGTTCAAGTACTGAGATACGGGGCGCTAACGGCTCATCTTCGGAGCTAACCTGCTCAGGTGCTGAGCTACTGGGCACTAACTGCTCTTCTACGGAGCTAACAGGTGCGACAAGCTGGCATTACGGACTGCCCCGTGACCCCCGCAGACCTATCTGGAAGGTCCGCGGGGGTCACGGGGCAGTCCGTAATGCCATGAGCAATGCTGCACAACTCGATAATCCAGACCACGGGGTTTTGTGGCGAGGCGTGACATGCTGGGAAATGTAGTGAGGAAATGCCATGGTCGCAGTCATGTTTTACAGGCTATTAATATAGCCTGAACTATGATATATACAGTATATATGAAAATCCTCGATTTACGATAAATTCACCATACTATGGACTCGTCGGGGCCTACCTGAAATAGTTCACCTACTGCAATTTCACTAGATTAAGTTCTGACTGACAAAGTATTCTTGTTAGCAGAAATCTAGTGCTGACAGTCAATTTATTGTGAGACATATCCACAGAGTTTTGGTAGTCAAAGTGCTGAATGTGAAATTTAATACTGTGCCAAGGAAGAATAAAAACTGCTAGTGAATAATTTTTTGTTACTCCTTTATCTGTCCCGCCTCTCATCTGTCCCCTACAGAGCAGAACCGAATCAATCATTGACCCCATGGAGAGAAGTATCATGGGGCAACAAATTTTCTGCAGAGCGAAAAATAAGAACCTAAAAATAGAAGGCTTGATAAACACATTCCTCTGAGCCGAGTGAAAAGAAAATGACTGTGCTGTGTACCAGGGATATCTCAAATTAGACTAAAGGCACAAGGTTCCGTCTGCTGTGAGTTTGTGTGTGTGTGAACAGATTCGGTCAATTTGTTTCATATTTTATCCAAACCTACCCACAGCACAGTAATGTTGGGAGATATAGAAGCATCACAATCTTACAGATAGAACTTAAAAGACAGAATTATTTTCCCATATTATGATACTGTGGTATTAGGAAACGTCACTTGTTCCCATGACATACAAAAAAGAACCATATGTGTGGGCAGAAGTCCCTACAGGAGGATCACTGATGGTAAACCACAGACAGACCCACACAGAAGGGAAATTGAAGATAAAATATCTTATACAGTTACTGTAAAATGCGTAAAACAATTTCAAGGTACACACCATTCTGTGAACAGGACAATGACGAAATGGATGGTGACCAAATAAACAATAGTCACGTTTAGGATACTGTAACATAAATACAGTATAAAAGGTATTTACACAAGAAAACTGTGTGTAAATAATACGTAAATGTGTCAGAGATACTGCTAAAAACACAAGAGGAACGCTGCCATACGTCTGAAGCCTATACTGTTGTACACATGCTAGACCTTTTGTAATGAATGGAAATTCACAATTATTACAGAAAATATTTCATTTTGAGTCAATGACGGATTTCTGCACTTTAACTCTCGCCTCTGCTCATGGAATCACAAAGTTGACTGGCTCATGTGGCCAGCTAGGCAGAAGAAGCAAAACGCACTACACTAGAATGCAACCTCAATAATAATAATACACTACCAATATACAGTGGCGCTTGAAAGTTTGTGAACCCTTTAGAATTTTATATATTTCTGCATAAATATGACCTAAAGCATCATCAGATTTTCACACAAGTCCTAAAAGCAGATGAAGAGAATCCAGTTAAACAAATGAAACAAAAATATTATACTTCATCATTTATTTATTGAGGAAAATGACCCAGTATTACATATTAGTGAGTGGCTAAAGTATGTGAACCTTTGCTTTCAGTATCTGGTGTGACCCCCCTGTGCAGCAATAACTGCAGCTAAACGTTTCCTGTAACTGTTGATCAGTCCTGCACACCGGCTTCTAGGAATTGTAGCCCATTCCTCCATACAGAACAGCTTCAGCTCTGGGATGTTGGTGAGTTTCCTCACATTAACAGCTTGCTTCAGTCCTTCCACAACATTTCAATTGGATTAAGGTCAGGACTTTCAATTGGCCATTCCAAAACATTACCTTTATTCTTCTGTAAACATACTTTGGTAGAACAACGTGCATGCTTAGGGTCGTTGTCTTGCTGCATGACCCACCTTCTCTTGAGATTCAGTTCATGGACAGATGTCCTGACATTTTCCTTTAGAATTCTCTGATATAATTCAGAATTCATTGTCCTGGCCCAGATGCAGCAAAACAGGCCCAAACCATGATACTACCACCACCATGTTTCACAGATGGGGTAAGGTTCTTATGCTGGAATGCAGTATTTTCTTTCTCCATCGCTTTTCTTTTAAATCCAAAAGTTCTATTTTGGTTTCATCTGTCCACAAAACATTCTTCCAATAGCCTTCTGGCTAGTCCACGTGATCTTTAGCAAACTGTAGACAAGCAGCAATGTTCTTTTTGAAAAGCAGTGGCTTTCACCTTGCAACCCTGCCATGCACACCATTGTTGTTCAGTGTTTTTGTGATAGTGGACTCATGAACTTTAACATTAGCCAATGTGAGAGAGGCCTTCAGTTGCTTAGAAGTTGCTCTAGGGTCCTTTGTTACATTGTTACACTCCTGGTGAGAGTAACAATGGTCTTGAGTTTCCTCCATTTGTACACAATCTGACTGGATTGGTGGAGTCCAAACTCTTTAGAGATGGTTTTGTAACCTTTTCCAGCCTGCCCTGATACACTTCCACAAACATGTGTTGTGAAGAGCAGACTTTGATAGATCCCTGTTCTTTAAATAAAACAGGGTGCCCACTCATGCCTGATTGTCATCCCATTGATTGAAAACACCTGACTCTAATTTCACCTTCAAATTCATTGCTCATCCCAGAGGTTCACATACTCTTGCCACTCACTAATATGTAATATTGGATCAATGAGCTGATTTATCCACAGACATTTATTATACCCATTTACACATAGGAAAGCAATATTATCGGAACCAACTTTTCAAGTCCTTTAAATGTGTTGTAGCTCAACCTTATGCAAATTTAGCCAAACCCAAACCAATACAGCGATGCCCAACACTGACTAGAGGGTGGCAGTTCACAGTCATTCAGCAATGCATTTTGTAACAACAGTACTTTTCAGCACTCAACAGATACATTTCCAAACACTGTTGTAAGTGGACACAGAAAACACATTACCTGACCAACTCTGAAAGTGGTCTAAATCAGTGGTTCTCAATCTTTCCCACCTCTCAGCCCACCTATCTTTATCTAAAAAAGCATAACGGTCTAGTGGGATAAAAGCTGTTTTGTGTAAAAGGTTCTTTTTGTATAATTCCTCAAGTGCTGATATTGAACACTGAGAAATTATAATAAAAAGAGACACAGGTGCTGACACTCAGACACAGCCAATCGCGACTATACTTGACACCCGAAGCAGCTACCATGACTCGAACCAATGTCACTGTGGGGGTTGACTGTGCACAAATGTTACCCCACAGTTGCCAGGTCTGTACATTTCTAAAGACTTGGCTTTAGCCTCTTTTTAAATTGGTTTTAGAGGGTTTTTTCTTCGTTGGATCTGGTAACCCCGCCATGGAATTAAAGGAAGTGTAGCAGCTATCAAACACTTTGGGGAGACTCTGAAACGCAGTATACACAAGAAAATGAATAATTTGATTGCTTAATATTAAAGTTCAAAGTTCACATGACATCTTTCTGTGAGATTATTGGCTGGTTGCAAAGTAGAAATTCGATTACTGACAAAATGTGAACTTCTGCAGTTATCAGATTATTAAGCGCATGAAAACGCACTCGTTGTTGCAAAAAAACACCCAAACAGTGCTGCAACCCACATGCTGTGTAATCTGGGACACTGCTGTGCTAAGAAAGATTCGTAGTGTTCCCACCATGGCCCCTTTCTGTTTTAAAAGGGGGCTGACAAATTGTACCTGATGAAATGACCAATGACCTTGAGTCTCAGTGGTGCCTCCAGCCCGGCTAGGGGCTGCACAGGCAGTCGTCCATGTCTGTTGGTGGGAAGGCTGGATGAGGATTCATCTTCCTTTCAGGGCAGCAACAGCTTTTACTGACCGACTGGGGTGCCAACAAAAGTCTCCGAAAGAAAGAACGCCCTCCTCGCAGGTATAGTGGCTGTGCATTATGTCAGTATGGAATCTCTCCTCTCCAAGATCTCCAGAATTAAAAGAGCAAAAAACGTGCGCAGCAATCCAAATGATGCCACGTAAAAACAGATGCATACATAGCTGTACTCATGCAAACCGAAGCAGGACGGAAAAGCTCAAGTCACGGAAATGTTGTGATCGTGAACGTGCCGCGAATATCATTTCCATTTCAAAAGACCTTAGCACTAATAGCACGATTCCAGCTCTAGAATGCAAACTTGGTAAACACCGGCAGACTCTGCGTTGTAATTATGTGTCTTAGCAAAACAGCTTTCCTGCCTGTTAAAGAAAACAAGGACAGACTCATGCATATTACAGACTGATTAGGTTCCTGATATTACATAACGTGCACTCGCAAAAAAAATGCTGGGCAAGTATCAATTAGGGCTGGTAATATAATTGAGAGGCCAGAGTTAAGGTCTTGATCTCGACCTCTTTGGCTTCCTAAATTGCCGCGATAGATTCCGTTTGTCTCTCTTGGCTGCCGTGTTCTCACGTCAGCCTTAATGAGAGAGCAAAAAATGGCACTCGGAGTTTGTCAGTGCTCAACTGTGGATGAAGCTCGTTAGCAATATATACTGTACCGCTGGCCTTGAGGTCATTTCAAAGCTGTATGCGCCATATGTCAGCTCAATATCCATGCAAAAGATTCAGAGTGTGCTATTAATAATTCAGGCTTCATGGAAAATGATGACAGGATATCAGATGGCAGATTTTCAGATCTGATTGTGCTTAATTTATTAGCAGCAGTTGATGACCAATTATACATTTGTACCACGTACCCTCCTGGACTAATTTGGGCATGCTATCAAGTTAATGCACTGATCTAATGTCCAAAACAGTGTATAAGCATTGACAAAAAAATATGAAACCAGATAGAAATGTTGGATTCCTGCAAAACTTGGCATGCATTTATATCTCAGGCAGATATGTAAATAATTACAGGTGTGGGCTGGCTGGACACTGGGTTTTGCCACAAGAAGGCCGTAAAAGTGCTTCCCACACTGCCTTATAAAAAGGCTCTCAGGGGCTACTTTTGGGTAGTGTACCGTTTGACTGCTAGACATGCCTCTACAATGCACTCAAACACAATTTGCCCAGTTGACAGACTGACAGAAGCAGGATGGTCATTTTGACCAACTGCTCGCCATCTGGACCGAGAACCTACGAGAGCTGCAACATCTATGGGAAAAATGTGCCGCAAAATACCGTACGGAACCTGTTTGCCTCCTATGCTCCATCTTATCTTGTATCCAGGCTAGACACGGCCCAACAGGGTAACAAGAGCCTCCTTCCAATTGTACAGTTTTCCAAATAAACTTATCCTTTTGCTCTAATATTGTAATAGCTTACATATATAATCATTACATTCACACATATAAAGTTTCGGCCCCCATATACAAATTGCCAATGTACTCCAACTAGGGCTGCAACAACAAATCGATAAAAATCTATTATTAAAAGTGTCGACAACGAATTTCATTATCGATTCGTCGTGTCGCATGATTTATGTGTCCCCCGCCTTATCATATCCGCTTACGTTACATCCGGCACTTGCGGTCAGCGCTGGAAAAAAAAACACGAGACAATTGAACGGAGCGAGCGGAGCCGGCGCGGACGCGAAACCTTCAAAACAAGTTAGCATTAAGGCTATGTCCACAGTACACGGGTATTTTCTAAAACGGGGGTTTAAATTCGTTTAAAAAAACATCCCGTCCACACAAGCGCTGTTTAAACAAAAAACTTCGTCCACATGAAAACGGAAAAACGCACACAGTCGCTGTCAAGAGCAGTGCCAAACCAGCAGTCCTATGTGCCAGCGAAGCAGCTCACTCAACGACAACAGCGATGTCCTACGCATACGAACATTTTCTTGCCATTCTTCTTCAACAACCACTTCATTTTGAAAGCTTTCCCACCAACGAGAGGTCCGACCGGCGACACTGGGGGCGGGAACGGCTTCGTGGTTGTGATGGATATAGTAGTGACCTCCGTAGCGCATTCTGACCCCTCTGTTCTTCAGTGTAATGAAAAAGTAAATAATTGTTACATTTCGTCCACACGAAAACGGCGTTTTAGGTCACTGAAACGACTTTTTGGAAAACTCTTACAGGGTGAAGATTTCAGAAGAAACAGAAACTGTTTTCAGCGTGTCGTGTGGACTGGGGAAAACGGAGTTCCTTGCTTGTAACGTCACTTTGTGCGCCGTTATCTCTCTTTGTTTACATGAGGCCGATTTTGTGCAATAGCGGACGTAGCCAAATAGTGCCAAGCTGTAACCACTGCTGACGAACTTGTTACAAAATCTACAAATACATTTACAATTATTACTTTTTCATTACACTGAAGAACAGAGGCGTCAGAATGCGCTACGGAGGTCACTACTATATCCATTAGTGATGTGTCGGTCCGGCTCTAAGAGTCGGCTCTTTGAAATGAAGGATGGGAGCTGGTTCCTGATTGTGAGCCGATTTATATATTTTTTAATTTATTGTACATGTGGACAATATTGTACATTCCGACACATTGCTGCTTATTGCACCTCTTGTTAGATGTTAAACTACATTTCGTTGTGTTGTACTTGTACATGTGTAATGACAATACAGTTGAATCTAATCTAAAAATATATATACATTATATATCGGACCTCTCGTTGGTGGGACAGCTTTGAAAACGAGGTGGTTGTTGAAGAAGAATGGCGAGAAAATGTTCCTATGCATAGGACGTTGCTGTCGTTGAGTGAGCTGCTTCGCCGGCATATAGGACTGCTGGTTTGGCACTGCTCTTGACAGCGACTTTGTGCGTTTTTTGTTTAAACAGTGCTTGTGTGGACACGATGTTTTTTGTAAACGAATTTGAAAACCCCCGTTTTAGAAAATACCCGTGTACGTGTGGACATAGCCCAAAACGCATAGAAAAAGCTACGTTTTTTAAAATACCCGTGTTCGTGTGGACAGGGCCATAGTCTCTAAAAAAGAGAGCCAGCTCTAGCCAGTAGCATGTTGACATGATAACATTTTTGGATTGCAATGCAAAGTTCCTAAAGAAAGGGAGTGAATGGGTTTGTATGTAGTGTTTGCATCAGAGATGCACTTATTTTTCTTTATTATTTAATTTGTTATTTTAATTTATTAATAAATTAAATTTATTATTATTCATTTATTGTAAGCACTTATTTGCTCTGTTATTTAATGTTATATTTCTGAATAAAGACATGGAAAGGTTTTTTTGTTTGTTTGTTTTTTAAACCCGATTCATCAATTAATCAAAAAAATAATCGACCGATTAATCGATTATTAAAATACTCGTTAGTTGCAGCCCTAACTCCAACCTTTATCAAAGAATTAACCATTGCATTTACTATTAAAACATAGCACCAAGTGCACCACGGTTTGAATTTCCACCCAGCAGTCTACTTGTTTGTCTCATGACCTGGCCTCAAGTTGATTAGTCTCCATCAACACGTGCCTGAGGGATAATCAAGAAGTCCATCTGTTAAATTAACACCACCACGGAAAAAGCTCGTCTGCTCACTGCTATTCATCTTCAAACACATGGCAATTTTCTAGCATGCTGCCTCACGAAAAAAGTCAACGCAAACCCAATGGCGTGGAAGACAATCAGGAAAGATGCCTTTTGGCAAGCTCGCTTCGCCGTACCAGAAGCTCCAATGACAATTACCCAAAACACAATCTGATCAAGTTGTCTGGCAGAGTGATTGGTGAAAGAAAGCTAGCACTGTGCCAGGTTCAACATCCTTTCCGACACTGCAACATTCACTCAAAATGATGACAGTATTATGTTTCTGCTTTGTTTAGGTATCCCAAAAATACTAATGTATATGGGCAGCACAATGTGGTAAGGCCCGCCACCTCACAGCTCCAGACATCCCCAGTCAAAGTCAGATTTATTTCTATAGCACTTTTTACTATGAAATATTGACATAAAGCCACTTCACAATTTTCTATTACCTTCTATTATCTAAGCCCAATCCCAAACTGAGCAAGCGTAGGGCAACACTGGCAAGGAAAAACTCACTAAACATTATAAGTAAGAAACCTTGGGAGGACCAAGACTCAAAAAGGGACAGAACCTCCTTAAGTGGCTTAGATCAGTGGTTCCCAACCTTTTTTCCTTGGGGTCCCCCCATGAGTATCCAAGAAAAGCTGCCCCCAGCCTGCACACACAGACCAAAAGAATAAAGTGATTCATTTCAAATATTTATTGGTAAAAATGAACATAAATTATAGCTTTTTTTTTTATTTTAGGTTCATTTTATAGTTTGTTTTGAGTGAGAATATAATTTTATATACATATAAAATGAGTGATAATACAAATAAACTATAATTAACTATGATTAAATTATAGTGATAATTTAAATAAACAGGAACTAAATAAATATTAATAGAGAGAGTATACTTAAAAATATAATAATTAAAATAAATGTAGAAAATATAATATGTAATAAATCAGAGACAATGTAATATTATTAAAGTAAATAGGGAATATAAAACTATAGCATATAAGAATAGTGTAAATGAATAAAATATTGAAATAACGTAAAAATATATGCATATCGTCATTATTTTCGTCGTGTGTACCCAGTGTGTGTGTTTTGCATGTTCTCCCTGTGTCTATGTAGGTTTTCTCAGTGTACTCTGTTTTTCCCCACAGTCCAAAGACATGCATCAGATCACTTTTACTTTCCAGTGTTCCCAGTGTGAGTGAGTCTTTGTGGCTGTGCATGTGTCCAGTGGTGGATTGGCACCCTTTCCATGGTTGGTTCCTGCTTGCACCCTGTGCTACCGTGACCCTGAATTGGATTAAGTGGGTATTAAAATGAATGACTGAATGACTGAATGACTGATCCATATGAAATCAGTTCACAACATCTGACCAGCCTGCTAAACAGTCCTGCAACTCAGCCACTCAACTCCTACCCAAACATGACTCATTAACCTAGTCACGCTTCCCTCACAGCCCATTAACTCTCCAAGATTCAGTGCTCACATCAACACCACTAGGTCTTTCTATCTCAAATAACACTCATTTAGCACAAAATAATAATCGCCACCGTCAAGTATAAGAGTGTGAACAAAGTCATGACAAAGCCACTCCCACAAGTCCACAGACACTAAATGACAACAAACACAACCAGACAGTGGTAACGAAGCATCTGCTATCTCTACATACACACTGGGAGCCAAAAGTCTGAGGCCACTAATGAAAATGCTTTTATTTTGCATTTTTCTTGAAGTACAGTTCTTGGTAAAGCCCTAAACCACCATTCGATTTGTTGTTGTAGCAATAGTATAAGACCATATATAATATATTGATGACTGGACCAAAAAATGTCAAACTTGGATTTGTCACTCCATATTCCTCTTTTCCACTGATCTTCATTCCAGTCTTTGTGAGCATTAGCATATATTTGTCTTTTCACCCTTTGCCCCTCAGTTATTGGCTATTACCCTTCCAAAAGGATTCCTGATTAAGCTTCTTTGCACTTTAGAAGGGTCAACTTGGCATCCCGATGAAGCTGCCAGATGCAGCAACTACTCAAGTGAAAGGGGAGGTCATACTAAATAATTGCCACTGTTTTCACCACAATGATGGAAAGCAGGACAGTTCTATACAAAAGACTTGATAAGACATTCCCGGTTTCAGAGTGTCAGCCAGTTTTATCTTTCATGTACACTATATAGACAAATGTTTGTCCCCTCCTAAAAAATTGGAATATGACTGTGAAGTCGGCATCTGATGTTAGACAATAAGCCCTGGCTCACTTTTGGCATTCCAGTGAAATTTTCAAGGTGTTTGACAGAGTTGAGGTCAAGGATTGTTGAAGCCAGCCAAGTTCTCAATCAAACCAATTCTCTGTGTACTTTATGGACAGCAGGGCAGAAAGTTGATCAACTGACCTGTTGGGAGCACAAACCTGTGCCCCATTGAGAGTCAACGGGGTATCAGTCCAACCCATTCTACTGCCACTGTTTGTCTATAGAGAATCCAGAAATGTATGCTTTATAATACTGTACTACAAGCGACTGTCGCTGAAATAGCAGAGCTCAATACTTAGAAGGGGTGTCCACAAACTTTTGTCTATATAGCATAGAGTAAGTGTGTACATAAGAAAAAGATTTCTGTTGCACTTTTTTAGTAGCTCTCAGACCAACAAAGCATGCAGCAGACAGGTCGCAATAACTCTACTGATAAATAAATAATGTCTTGGGGAAATATTGCACAGTAACTGAAATATAACCCCTAGGCACTCTGGTAAGTGGAGTTTCATTATAAAGGCTAGTTAACAGTTCTATGTATAAAACGCGTATCTCTAACTAGTGCCCTTAGACTTTCATTATAAGCAAATAGCCAGTAATCAGTGTATATCCATGTTTGTTGAAACTGTGCACAAGACATAGGTGTAGCTTCCATCCTTAAGCAGATAGGGCAGCTAAAATCTGAGCAATATTAAGTTCCACTAACAATACAGCTCCGGGTCTTTGAATTTGTTTATCACAGGTGTACAACAGCGCAACCTGCATGCATTTAAACTGCATTACACGCACGTGTCCTGATCTGGATGCTGGACACAGATTCTCCTAAACTCTTCACAGCAGAACTTGGAAAAATAAAGACAAAGCTTGGTGCTTTAAGCATACTAGGCCCATAAATAGCACGTCACAAGATTTACCATGATGCTCGAGAAGCCTTCTAGACGATAAACACTGATAACACTTAGATGCGTCCTTACAAAGGGAGTATCATGAGTCGAAGAGGCGGAGATAGAAGCTACGCACTCACCAGACAGGTCCAGAGGAACGAAGCTCTCCCTCTCAGTTCTCCCCTATGATCTTCTCTCCACCCCTCTTTTCTCCTGTCCTGTTCTCGGTTCTCCTCTCCTAGCCCGCTCTGAGTCCGCTATTCAGCCGCAGGTCGGCGCTGATCTCATGGGGACTAATGGAGACGCAGCCGATCGCAGGATGTCCGCTGTGGGATGCGCAGGATCACCGAGATGGAGGCAGAGCCGCGGAGGCTTTCCAGCCTGCATCCCCCAGCTTTCTCTCTCTCCCTCTCTTCTCTCTTTCAAACACACACACACACACACACACACACACACTCATTAAAGGGCCCACAGCGACATCTGCTGACCAGTCTATATAATTCTTAAAGGTTTCAAAACACACTAGTGCGATCTGTATAAAAACAGTTCTGAAAGGACTAATGAACGCCATTCATTTTCTCATCTGCTCAATCCTGGTCAGGGTCACGGGAAAGCCAACGCCTAGCCAGAGGCACAGAGCACAAGGCAAGAACAACCCTAGATACAGTCAAACACTAAGGGCACTTTAGAAACATCAGTTAACCTAATACATGTCTTTTGAATGTGGGAGGAATCCTGAGTACCCGGGGTAAACCCACGTAAACGCGGGGAAAACATGCAAACGACGCACAGGCGGAGTTTACCACTGCAATAACCATGGCACAGTGCTGCCCTAGCAACACCATTGTGTAATTTTAGATTTTAATTCAACCAAAGCAAAAATCCTAGGGAGATTTCCCTACAACTGGAAAAGGATGCCCTTCCATAGGCTGTTAATCTATTCATCTTCAGGTTTATCCACCAAAAGATTGACTGAAATTGTTAGTATTGTTGTCTCTAGCCAGCCTGCCTGCCCTGTCGTGCACTATAGCCAATTGGCCACCCTGATTTTGGATCTGGTGTCTTGGTCAAGGTTATTGATCTGTCAGTCATCTGTTGCTCTGTGGCCCTGGGTTGTGTATCCCAACCTCAGTATAAGGGCAGAGTCAAGGGTTCATTGCCATAATTATTTTGTGGCCATCTGTGATGCTGAGTTGAGGTCGTCATTCATCATTTCACTTCACCTCAATCCATGGGATCTAATATCTTAATTATGTCTACTAATTAAAATGTACAGGGAGAACAGGAGTAGACCTAGAACAGATTCGTGAGGAACTCCTATAGTAATCCTGTGAGGTGATCAAAGTGAACCTCACCATGCAACCTGGTAGGATCTATCTTGTAAATATGAGGAGAACCAGACAAGCATATAGCCCCCAATACCCAAGTTTGTGTGGAGATGAGAATCTGATGATTAACTGTGTCAAAAGCAGCAGACAGATCTAGAAGGATAAGTACTGAAGACACAGTGTTATCCTTGGCTCTATGATCTTTTTAGATCAGCATCTGGCATCGTGGAACTGCCTAGCAAGTGATTACAGCGCACTGTACCCAGACATTGAATGCCATGCTGAGACAACACATGAATCAGCAGGGCTGAGCTCAACCAGTTGTCAAAAACAGCTTCAAATTCCTATTCTGGTATTGCTTCTGCCAGATGCAGTACTACACTCGCCGCTTGCCCCTACATTTGGGAACTCAGTTGGATGGATAATTTGCCCAGTATAATTTTTTTTAATTATGTTAGAACGCCATCTGACCAAGCAGAGACCACTATTTGCAATCCCATTTTCTTGGTTTACTAGGTGCGTACTGCTTGATTCTGCTCTTTTACTTAACTGGGAACAATTGGTAATACTCCTGTGTATATCGTAAACTAGTTGGACTGTTTTTGGATGTACGTTTTGACTGCTGGGATTAGTCTATATAATTTAAAACCATGGTTCCCATCCTGGATTCCGAGGGCTCCTCATGGGGGGGGGGGGGGGGAGAGAGGACTGTCACCCTATACAGGTTTAGCTATTCCTGCATTGAGCATAGATAAAGAAAACTTTAAGTGTAGATTGGCATGATTAGCAACATCAGTTAAGAATTTAAACAAGCCCAATCAGATATTATTTTATTAATGGATTGTGTATTGCTCTAATTTGAAGCGTTGGCTAACATCAAAAAGAAAAAAACGTTAACGTTCATTAATAATTAGCTTGCTGAATTGAACAAAGTGGGATCTGCAGAAACAGGTCAGCTCACAGAAGGATGTTTCTTTAATGGCACTCATTTCTAACAAGAGAGCCGGAAGGAGGGTGAGCTTCTGCAGCTCCCTCTAGTGCAGACCTGGGAACTGTACCGCGGGCCACATCCGGCCCTCTGACTATGTATGACTGTCTGTGACTGATGTCGTTGGTTAAAATCAAAAGTAAATGTGTAACTACGACAGCTATTACATTGTGATATGTGCACGAAATACAACTACACTGCTTTTTTTTTTGAAGGTAACTGTTTTGTTTTTGTTTGAATTTGCAGCGCGCTTATGCTCCTTCACTCAAATGTGTCAGCGAACGTGTTTGACAGCTTTCAAGAAACTGGCTCTTAGCCCTTAAATATCTCAACTAACGTTAAAAAAAGAAAGATTGACGCAGAATGCAGAGTTTTAACAAGGCATGGACTTCTAAATGTTTATTTACTGAAGTCAAAGGTAAAGCTGTGTGCTTAGGTTGTGGAGAACAGATGGCTGTGTCTAAGGATTACAATTTGAATCGCTTGGCTCGGGAGAAATAGTGAAAATTGCAAAGGGAGGAAGGATTTTTTTTTACAAAGCTACACTCACCCAGGGCTGCAGCAGTCAGGACCAGCTTTGTAATATCCCATAGAACCGCAAGAAACAGCCATTCTCTGATGGGGAGTTTGTCAAAGACTGTTTGAAAGGTAACGAAAAGGGTCGAGGACATCGCTTGGTATCTGGACCTTCAGCTGCAAACCAAAACGGATAATTTTAACTATTTTTCCTTGGCTCTGGACAAGAGCTGTGATGATCGTGATACTGGCCAATATGTGGGATAACGAAAAACTTGGAGATGACGGAGGAGCTGAAGGGACTACGACGAGTGATTTGTTCACAGAGGTAAATGCATCCATGGACAAGCTGGGACTAACATAGGTCATCATTTAATCAAAGTGATGCTGGACTTTGAAAAGCGTGCTATTTTATGTCAGGTTGTGATGCTAGTTTTTTTAAAACATTGCAAAATGTAACAATTTTCTAAACTGAACAATCAAGTTCATTAAATAATGATATGATTCTGTCCTCCACATTTTCACTGTAATGTTTATTTACTGTTTTTTTTTTATAAAGGGATATTATATATACTGTATACAGTATATATGTATTGGGCAGAACTGAGTTCAGTATATTAGTATGGCATCCACCTGTCTGAGCACACCCATGAGTACAGCAGACAGAACTCATGTAAGCCCTGCACTGTGCTCTCCCCAGGACTTGGCATTGAGAGAGTAATATCAGTAAGATATCTGTACTCTGACACACAGACAGGCTTCAACACTTCTAGAATGCTTCTAAAATTTATTTAGAAAACACTTCATGTTTGTTCACAGGCTGACTTTCCAGTTGACTATCCACTGCCTCCTATAGCCTCCACCAGACCTGCCTCGGAAACAGCAAAGTGCACTCTTCCAACTCCTGCTGTAGGCTTTTCCGAGGACGCTGTCATCCAGGCGGTGGAGAAAAGCCTGCAAGGATTTAGCAAGGAACTGCTGGCGGGTCTGGATAGACTCGAAGCTGAATTTAGTTCCTTCTTGCAGCAGAGGAGGCAGGTCGAGGATAGGAAGAACACGCTGCATAAGCTGAGCAGTAACATCGCTCCGTGGCTGCAGGACAGAGTAAAAAACATGAAGTCCAGCATGGCGGTAACGAGTGCTGGTGACCATGGCTGTGGAAAAATGCTGTCTGACATGGGGCTGGAGCTACAGACCATGCTGGAAGACCTGGAGAACCAGCAAGACCAGCAGGATCATAACCGCCAAATAGGACGGTGTCATGTGGATGCCGTAAACCTCATGGTCCTCAACGGGGAGCTGAAAGTGGCTGCTGCTGCCTGCCACAGGCGAGTCGGAATAATAATGAAGAGGCTGAAGGAAGTATGCCAGGGTGTCATGGTCACCGCCCCTGTGCAGAGAGACGTCACCTTCAGTCCTCCTCCCGACTGTGAGCTTGCCTTCAGGCCACACCCACGCCTGCCCCAAATTACTAACCTCAGCAAGAAGGCAAAACAACTTCTGCTTGAGGAAGAGGTAAATGAGACAAAAGTATTTGTACACAGTTATGTATAGCATTGACTGCACATGGTTATCACCTTCAACATTCATTCATTTCATCCTGCTCACCAGATTCCTGAGCCCGAACCACGAGACCGTGAGGGCAGGAAGAAAGAAAAGAAAGAGAAGAAGGAAAAGAAAGACAAAGAGAAGAAAGGAGAAGGGAAAAGAAAGGAATGTTGGAAGGAGAGCAAACTGAGTATGGGTCAGAGGTGAGCTGAAGAGTGTTTGGCGATATAGTGTGCAGAACTTTGTGTTAATCAATATCTGGAGTCACAAGATACTGTGATAAATGCAGAACGGAACTAAAATGTTAATGGAAACATTGTAAACAGTAGTAAGGGTGCTAATATATATTTCTTGCTCTGATTGCAGATTTCTGAGATCTTTCTCAGCCTCATTTCCTCATCAACAACTTCAATCACACAACTCAATTAATAAATAAATAACAGTCTATTAAAACCACATTGTATTTAGTATTATTTTTGTTTTCATGTCATAGATTATTCATTTCCTGTTGGACCTTTTGTATTTTGATGCACTATACTATACATAATCTCCCTCGATCTGGGGCTCCAAACAAGATCTCATCCCGTGGGGTCAAAATGATCATGAGCATAGTGAGCAAAATCCCAGAACTACACGGAGGGACCTGATGAATGACCTGCAGAGAGCTGGGACCAAAGTAACAAAGGCTACCATCAGTAACACACTACACCGAGAGGGACTCAGATCCTGCAGTGCCAGGAGTATGCCCCTGCTTAAGCCAGTACATGTCCAGACCCGTCTGAAGTTTGCCAGAGAGCATATGGATGATCCAGAAGAAGATTGGGAGAATATCATGTGGTCAGATGAAACCAGAATAGAACTTTTTGGTAAAAACTCAACTCGTTGTGTTTAGAGGAAGAAGAATTCTGAGTTGCGCCATACCTACTGTGAAGCATGGGGGTGGAAATCTCTGTATTTCTTCAAATGGGTCAGGACAACTGATCCGTGTTAAGAGAAAAATGAACGGGGCCATGTATCTACCTTGACCTCCACTGTGATCCACTCTTTTGTTTTAGGATTTGATGAACCTCACTAAAATCATGTTATAAAAATAAACAGACAATGATTGGGATTGTGGTGGCCTAGCTGGGACTAAAATGGGTCATTATTAAGTTAAACTTTAAAGTGATGCTGGTCTTTGAAACACTTGCTACACATGTGGACAAAATTGTTGGTACCCCTCAGTTAATGAAAAAAAAAAACCCACAATGGTAACAGAAATAACTTTAATCTGACAAATGTAATAATAAATACAAAGTCTATGAAAATGAACAAATGGAAGATAGACATTGCTTTTCAAACATGCTTCAACTGAATTATTTAAAAAACTAAACTCAAAACAGGCCTGGACAGAAATGATGGTACCCTTAACTTAATATTTTTTTACACAACATTTTGAGGCAATCATTGCAATCAAACAATTCCTGTATCTGTCAGTGAGACTTCTGCACCTCTCAGCAGGTATTCTGGCCCACTCCTCATGAGGAAACTGCTCCAGTTGTCTCAGGTTTGAAGGGTGCCTTTTCCAGACGGCATGTTTCAGCTCCTTCCAAAGATGCTCAGCAGGATTTAGGTCAGGGCTCATAGGAGGCCACTTCAGAATAGTCCAGTGTTTTCCTCTTAGCCATTCTTGGGTGTTTTTAGATGCGTGTTTTGGGTCATTATCCTGCTGCAAGACCCATGACCTGCGACTGAGACCAAGCTTTCTGACACTAGGCAGCACATTTCTCTCTAGAATTCCTTGATAGTCTTGAGACTCCATTGTACCCTGCACAGATTAAAGGCACCCTGTGCCAGATGCAGCAAAGCAGCCCCAGAACATAAAAGAGCTTCCTCCATGTTTCACAGTAGCTACAGTGTTCTTTTCTTGATGTGCTTCATTTTTCCGTCTGTGAACATAGAGCTGATGTGCCTTGCCAAAAAGTTCCATTTTTGTCTCATCTGTCCATAGGACATTCTCCCAGAAGCTCTGTGGCTTGTCAACATGTAGTTTGGCAAATTCCAGTCTGGCTTTTTTATGTTTTGTTTTCGACAATGGTGTCCTCCTTGGTCGTCTCCCATTAAGTCCACTTTGGCTCAAACAACGACGGATTTTGCGATCTGACACTGATGTTCCTTGAGCTTGAAGTTCACCTTTAATCTCTTTAGAAGTTTTTCTTGGCTCTTTTGTTACCATTCATATTATCCGTCTCTTTGATTTGTCATCAATTTTCCTCCTGCGTCCACGTCCAGGGAAGTTGGCTACAGTCCCATGAGTCTTAAATTTTTTAATAATATATGCAACTGTAGTCACAGGAACATCAGGCTGCTTGGAGATGGTCTTATAAC